>JAVCKT010009800.1:0-10401 GCA_032273925.1 Rhynchotus rufescens | reverse complement strand
GCAGCTTTTTACAGCTCACGCTCCTCTTTGGTTTCATATATACACCAAAAATATGTTTAGACAAAATGCTAGGCAAAAGGATAAGGACCACAGAGCTGTATTTATACTATCAATTAGACTATTTGAAAAAATATCCTTTTCCTAGAACCCACTCTAGGTGAGACAAAAAATGAACAAGTAACTGAAGCAGAATTACTCAGAATATCCGTCTTCTATTTCTGCCAAAGAAGGCAGAAAATGGCACCAATAAATATCGAACAAAGAGAACAAAGGCAACATGCTGATAACAAAGTTTCATATGTCATTTTAGCCTCCAGAAATTAGCTGTCAAAGAAAGGGTGTAATTATTGAACATGCAGTTCATAAGATATAAATGCAGTCATAAGATCAGCCCTAAAGAGTATAAGCTATTATCGTGAAGTATTTTTTAACAAACATATCAGTGTTGGACAGGGAACTGCAGGGGATTTTCAAATATTTTTAATGCTCTTTCAAATTTTCAAAATGCATTTTATGAGAGCTATTAAGTAGCTAAAAAATGTGGAATATTCAACAACAGTCATTTTCATCCAGATTTTCTTTGATAACAGATGTTGTCAAAAACCTTAAATGCAGAAAAATTTGTGGACCTCTAACTGAATTGAAATGACTGTGGTCAAAGTTTACAAAAAAAAAAAAGAAAAAAAGAAGAAGAAAAGAAAAAAAAAAACACACCATCCTTCTTTTGCCTGATTCTAGACTTCTAGGAGTTAAAGATGTGTCTCAGATCATAGCACAGATACTTTCTACAAATGGCTGAAAGCAATCACACTTTGATTTGATGAAATCTTGGCTTAGTCAAGTGGCTCATGGACTTCAGTGAGATTAGGACTTCACTGATTTCTCTAAATAAGATTTACGGTAGGCTCAACAAGAGCTACAAGTATATTGCTTTAGAGGATATATTTAATCATAAAAAATCAAGAATGTCATAAACATAAATGTATTTCAAATGTAGCCATTCTTTGTTAGATTAAGTATGTTAAGTATATTTTTTAGCTCCTTGCCTTCCCCCACCAAAATACACATTTTGACAGTTCCCTTTCTGTGAGTGTTCCTTTTTCTGTCTTACGTCTTTAATGTTATGTCCAGACATACTGCATAAACTCTCTCTCTGCTTATCATTTGTTGTACCTGGAAGCCCTGAGACTTTGCTTCTTCATGGCATACTGCTGCCAAGTCAGAGTCATCTGCTTTTCAGAGGAATATAAAGTGGTAAAAATCATATTTTGTTTGACACCTTGATTGTGCCTTGAGGCTATGAATCTGATGGGTTTTGCTTAGTAAAAAGCATAGTGGTTGTGAGAACAGGTGGAATCTGACAATTCAAGATGCTCCTAAAATGTAGTAAGGGATAAATAGTCTTCAGTGGCTTTGACAGGTGCTTCTGAGAGATAACTCTAACTGCTTCAGTCTCAAAGGTTTTTTTGGCCATGAATGAAACTTTTGGTAATCTGTAGGCATTGAGACAAACTGACAGCTCCTCTGCATTACTTTTAGAGAGCCCGGAGTTCAAGAACAACCCACCCTCTTCACTCCCCAGGCTATTAGCAGACTTCTTTGGCAGTTGTAAACTTTGATGGGTTGCTATTTATCTTGCTCTGAAGTGCAGTTTTCTCACACAGCAAACTGTCTTACAGGGTGTTAACATCTCCCCTTCCCACTCATCAAAACACTTACCACAAAACAGATGCACCAAAAATGAGTCAAATTTGAACTTGTACTTTAGATAGCAGGCTTCATTTTCAAGTGATCTCTCTGGGCAATTCAGATAACAACACGATGCAGCTGCGCTGACCATGGAGAAGGTTACAACAACCAGCCCTAAGGACAGCTTAGGTGAAAGAATCTTTTTATTCCCCTCAGCACTGAATCTATACAGGAATTGTGCCTTGACCAGTTAAAAAGAGAGGATATGTCAAGAGTTACTCTGTTTTTATTAACCATTCATAGCCCCAGGAGTTATTCCATCATATGGCATCACTGCAGAATGGAAGTGTCCTACTTTCAGAGTAGTTTACTTCTGTGGCCTACCTCAGGACAGGAATTTGCCATTGCACATGAATTCTCTGGGGTAAGAAAGTGTGAAAAGATAATCTTTTGGCAGGGTAGGGATAAGATGGGAGGGAAATAGTGCAAAAACAGACACTCTTATCACTCAGGATCTTTAGATTTTCCAAACTAAAAAATAAGATTATGAGCAGAAACAAACCCAGAAGCACCAATTAGGTTTAGTACTACTATCTAATATACTCCCCCTACCTGTAATGATTCATCTTAAAAGGGGCGAAATAATTTGATCTGCCCTAATGAAAATGCATTTGCATTCTCTGAAGAATTTGTCTTGTTAATCCTCATCACAATCTGGACTGAACATTTGTTGCCAGGTACAGCAAAAGTACCAGTAAGAACCATTTCTTCTGTGAGTTCTCAGGAAATTTAGCAAAATACTTTTATGTAGAAATAAAACCACCAGTTAAAGCATCTCCTTTTCACTTATAAATTCACTAGGAATGCCTTGCTTCTTAGAGTAATGAACAGTTGTGAGCTTTTATAATTATAATAATAGAGAGAGCTAATCTGACAGTTTTACCATTAGTCTTATTTGCACTTCTTTTAGATCAAAATAACTCCATTGAGTTTACTGGAATTTTGTCTTGCTTTGTGTCAGATTTTGAACGCAATCATGTCCAAATTTATGTCTTTTTTCATGAGCATGCTGATTTTCCTTGGACATTGCTGAAATTTTGAAGCAATCATAAATGGGACCTATCCCCAGTTTATATGTGATCCATCAAAATGAAAAAAACTAAGCTAGATGCTATACAATGGTTCAATGGTTTAATTTTAAAGAGCACAGATTAGGTCTGCTGTTTACAAAAAGCACTTCCTTAAAACCCTTTTCCTTATCACCAAGCAATTGGTCATGCCACTTCCTTACCTGTTCACATTGTCCCCTCTGTTCTGTAGAAATCAGCACATCCTTAAAAGCTCTGCCTGCTGTTGCAGGCTGCCACTACAGTAAGAGAAGATGTGCTGTCTTCCTTGAAGGAAGCAAATCTTCAGTCTGGCTTTTCTGATGCAATTATACCAGTCAGGTAAAACAACCACATAGTATGGATGAAATTGGGAGACAAGCGGGAGACAAGTCACAATTTGTATAGGACTCATGGTCATTGGTTACAATAATTGTAATTCTAACAGAATTTGAGAATTAGGTTCTTTCTGTTGCTCTATGGGAAAAAGGAAAACTCTTGAACAAAGCAGAGCTGATGAAATTTCTTGTCTACAATCATTTCAAATAAATCAAATAAATTACACGACCAAAAGGTTACACAAATTATTTAAACATCTGAGTGAAATCTTAAGGGACCCATAAACATTTCTCAATGATGAAGCATAACAATAAGAGTTTTCTTTGTGGAGGTTATACTGAGGTTCTCTTGGATTCTGTATATATAAAACCATAAAAAGTGATTCCTTGGATATATATATCAAATGAGATTCCCCCCACTCTTTACTTGTAGCTAATATTTCACTAAAATCTAATAGCTTTACAGCTATAAACAGAGCAATACAATATCCTGTACACAGAGAGAGGTTGGACACTTACTGAAGCACTAAAAAAAAAAGAAAAAGTAGTATCTAGTTATTTGACAAAGAAAAGTAATGGAACATGAACTATACATAGTTTTTGAAGAACTGATTGCCTTTTTTTCTGATGCTGAAGAACATGTAGGAAAAAAAGAAAGAAAAAGAAAAAAAGATTCCTAATCACTAAAATACAAGGAGAAATCCAATGACTGCAAACTAAGCTGTTTTTCATAACAGAATTTTATTCCCGGTTTTGGAAGACCCCACTCCTCTCTTCTGCTCTGTCTTTCTTTCCCCTACTTCAGTTAAAATGCAGGCAACTGTTCACCCTCCAGCAGCACAAGTGTGGGGAGAAAGCCCAAATGGATGTGAGCTCAAAATGCTGGTCAAGGAGGTCCTCATTTTTCCCAGCACCTTCCCAAACTATCCAGGAGCCCCAAGTGAGATATCAACTGCCTTAGCAGTTACTGCTGAGGGCAAGTGAACTTTATTCAGCACAGTGGAACTAACAAACAGCTTTTAAGATATGTTTTTCTTCCCAGTCTAATTCATTTTTGGGATTGTAAAGCAAAAATAATAGCAATAATATTTTTAAAGTGTGCTATATTGCTTTTGGGTGTACAGTAGGTGTATACAGAAATACTAGCCATATGTACAAATTATAACTTCACAGTCTCTGATCTGGATTGTAATAGCTGTAATAGAATTTTTGAAGTGAGTGAAAATTAAATTGTTGACTTGCTTACAGAATGTGCTTGTCTTGTATACTCTTTATATGGGGTTAACTTTTTGTTCGGGTTTATATGGGGTAATGAGATTTGTGCCTCAAACCATTATCAAAAGATAGATGCAGAGGCAGCTATTCCAGAACAACAAGATCGTACAGTCCTTCCTTATTACTACTGATTTCAATATGCAAATTTGTAATATCAGTTATTTATTGAAGGAAGTATGAAGAATAAACAAGAAAACTCAAACAACCATATAAAGATCTATACTGCTAGGCTTTTTCTTGTGGTCTTGGAAATAAATTGCAAATAGAAAATAGTGCTGTGCCGTTCTGTCACAAAATTATAGATTTAAAACCACTAAAATTCAAACCCTGGTAAATGAAACTATTTTTCTTGTCATCCCTCAGGACCACAATATTATTACATAAGGAAACAGAAAAAAAAAAAGATGTTTTTTCTACAACTAATTCTCAAAAACTATTTATATATTTTATAAAAAGCAAATCACTAAGGGGTCATTTCTCTCTGTATTGTGTTGTTAAATTTAGTCACTCTTAAAATATATTTGCAATATTGCCACTTTGAATAGATGTACAAAATTTCACAGAAAACCAAAAGAAGTGTGTTCTGTCATCTTTGTGGTTTTCTTTGTTATTGTATTGCTACACCTCATGCGCATGCACAAGAGTGTTTCTAGTAAAATATGTTTTTATTCCTTCTTGTTTAAAGAAAAATAAAAATCTAAGCAGTTGCTTCTAAATTGAGGGAAGCTAAATAATCTTTTGTGATGCACTTTTTTGGCTATTTCACTACCTATGAGATTTTAAAAGGTGAACTATTAGCATCAGTTAGCTGACATATTGCTTAAAATATTCAATGTAGATGAAGTATATTACTTTTCAGATTAATTTATATCAGACTTTTACAGAGAATTCTCATCATCACATTTAAGCTCCACACCTTAAATTTTCATCCAAACATATCAATTGCTGTGTAGAAGTAACCATCTAATTTTCTTAATACAGCAATAGAAGGACTATAAGACGAACACCTAGAGTTTCCAATATACAGGGTTTGTTACTTCAAATCCAAAAATAATTAGAATTCAGGCATAGGTTCTTATCAGTAGTGGCATGCAAATGTGTCTTCTGGATTAGAGCTAATTTGTGCCCAGCTGCTCAATGCAGACATAAACCTATGTGCTTAGACTGTTATCACTAATAATGAAGTGTTCCTGATTTTTAAATTCAACTAAGTTCACTTCTAGTTTCCCTGAAGCAATAGGACAATCAAATTTACATGGATTACAGTTTTACTATTCCTTATAAAGCAAAGCCATTTTGCTCACAATCCTATGGCTTTTACCTTTCATGTAATTTTCATCTTTGTAATTGATAGACTGAAAGATCTGACCTTGCAAGTCTTGAAACCTTAAAGGTTTTATTTCCGTTCATTTGGATGATAGAGGGCTTGTTTTAATTTTTACCTTAAATACTACTATGTAATTCTGTCTATGTCTTGAAATACTACTATGTAATTCTGTCTATGTCTATGCCATACCTGTGTATCCTTGTAGAAGAAAAACAACAAACAAAAACAAAAAGACACCGGTGAGGTAGACCTTTCTTTGGTGAAGATATTCAAGAATAAATCCATCTGTTTATTCATGGAAAACCTTGATTCTGGCATCATTTTATCTGAAGATAGAGGCCTCCCACAACTTTTATACTAAAAACAGCTACCAGAAAGGTATCTAGGCTTAATCTAAGCACACTGGTAAATTTGCCTATGTTAATATTGCCCAATTCATATGGAGAGTTTATCTGTAAAACAATCATATCAGCTGGACCTGTAATCTTCTACAACACACTTTTCTCTAGTCAGGCAAATACAAGATTTTTATGGATTTCCCAGTTTTCTTTCTTTCTTACTTGAGTAGGGGTTGCTCCATCTTTTTCTGGATCTTTCTCTGGTTTCAGGCTGTGGTTATAGTTTTCCTTTCATTCCTATTACAGAACCACAAGATGGTTGAGGCTGGAAGGGACTTCTAGAGATCTAGTCCAATCCCTCTGCTCAGGCAGGGACACCCAGAGCACGGGGCACAGGGACACATCCAGGCAAGTTTTGAAGACCTCCAGAGGAGACTCTACAACCTCCCTGGGCAGCCTGTGCCAGGGCTCTGGCATCCTCACAAGAAAGAAGTTCTTACTCATATGGAGATGGAACTTCCTATGTTTCATCTTACACTCATTACTTCTTGTCCTATCACTGGCCACCACTGAGAAGAGCTGCTGGTTATGATCTGCTTTATTGACCTTTCTACCATAACTTTTACTGCCATAATAAGAGAAACAAGTGAACAAAGATTTTATTAATAAAATGCAATATCGTATTTTACTGATCAAATAATAGAATTCCATCAAAAATAAGAAGAAATAGTTTCTTTAGTTTGTAATGTTTATAATGTTTGAGCAAAACCACATTCGTTTCTTTACAATATTCATCATTGTTAAAGACAAAAAGAGAAATTTAATTATGAAGTTTTAAAAATCCAGATGTTCAAGTCAATTACTTCACTGTACTATACACTTTCCATAAAGCAGATAGATGGCATTATTAAAATTCTAGTAGAATGAAGTATTTGTAAGTTCATTAGAAAATACTAACTATAAAAAAGACAGTAATATTGCAAATGAACCTTCAGGATTCAAAATAGTATAAAAGTACAAATAATGGTTCTAAAAAACAAATTTATGAGTTGATACATAAAACTTCATATAAGCACAAAAATGCTTAATGAAACAGAACAGGCAAGAAATACCTGAAAATATCTACAAAACAGTAATTTGGTTTTCAGGTACTTTTAAGTCACTCTGTGTATTCTGAGCTTGAACTCTACAGACATGATTTTGAAGTTAGTCTATCAAATAAAAGAGAGGGAAAAATGATGTTTGTTGATTCTTTAGTTTACTTTCCATTAATTAAACAAGTAAAATAAGTATGATGGGATAAAAATAACAACTATGAAAAAACTCTTAAAGTAATATCCACAGAAATTTCAGTCTTATTGTCCAGTGTCAAGTTCCCAGAAAATAAAGATCAAGTGTGTCTAACGTGTCAGTGTTTTTAAATGTTTTTTATTTGATACCAAAGGGTTTTATTTGCTATTCTCTTCACTATCTTGCATTATTATCCAACATAAGATTTACTTGGGAACCACGACTTCTAATTACTCATCTTACTTTGTATTTTCTTTCTTTCAGCCACAGAATTGCCTTGCCTCGGTAAAAGGATGTTAGCATTTTAATTTACTTGAAAAGATGCAAATTCTTGCCACCTTAAAAATATGATAAAATGAGTTCATTTAAAAAAAAAAAGAGCTAGCACTCTGAAAAACTCAGCTTTCACTTCAAACTAATATACATCCAGTTCCCATACATGCTGATTTATTCAGCTGTGCATCACTTTTCTCTCTGCAATTTTTATTACTACAGTCTTTGGTCTAGCAGTATTTCCCTCCTTTAAACGCTGTCTACCCAGAGCATACCTCCCTCATTCAGTCTACCACATCATTCTTGGAAAGTTTTCTCTTCAGTGTTCACCTGGGAAATGATTCTGAGGGCTGTATTTGATTTCAAAGTGTATATTCTTTCCAAACTTTAAAGAATTGAACAGTATTTTTGCTTTCTTGTGAACTCTCTTATCCAAATCTTATCCATGTTTTATTATATAATAAATGCCCAATAATGCAGTCAAATACAATTGATGCAATCTAGCTGATCAGAACCTTTGAAACTGTGATTCCTCCTGAAAAGCTGAGTCTCTCTAGCGAGGAATTCTACCATGTAGGTCCCACAGCAGCCAAAACCAATTTAATCCCACAGTTGTGCTTTCCCCACCATCTCCCGACTGACTGTGTGTTCCCGCTTTCTGCCTTTGGCCAACACTAGCATTGGTGCAACCAGGGAGGTCAAGGGAATGGCTCAGGGAGCCAGGATAGCCACAGTCTGGCCACTTTTTTTTTCATACGATGTGTTTTCAGCTGCAGCTGCTCCGTGAACTGGTTTACTCTGCAATTATACAAGCATGAAGACCAACACAAGGGTTGGAAATACACACCAAGGCAAGTTGAGATGAGGCAGCACAGGCTCAGCTAAAACACGGTGAGATGTTTCCTGGAAATCAAGAATTCGCTATGAATCCTACCTGAACAGATAAAGGTCACTGGCATTTCAGGTTTTTCATGCTTGAGCTATTCACATCCATCTGGTGCCTAGGGAAAGATGCAGGGATTCCGAAGACTGCTCTAGAAGCATTAAAAGCTACCTTTGTTGAGATCACTTCAGAGGATTGGGTGGGAATTTTAAAGTCTCATTCATGCATAAGTATGAATTGACATAATATTTTTAAAAATTAGGAGGCATTTATGGCTACCTTGCTCTTTTAGTGAAATTTAGCTGTTGTAGAGATGTCTAAATCTAATGGTTGCTTCCACTTAGTGTGTACGATAATCTATGTCACCACTCATTTCTATTTAATAATTTAGTCTAGATCACTATCAGAAAGAATAAGAAGCTTTAGTATCTTTCAGATGTAGAGCATATATAGACAAAATATTTTACTCAATGTTCTAAGATCCAAGATGAAAATAGCTATGTCATATTATCAAGCAACTTCTGTTGACATATCCTGCATTTAAATGATCTGCACTAATGTTTTAGATCAGAAGATTTTAGCAAGTCAAAGGAGGGAGGGAATTTAGATGTAGGATTATTGTTAGCTTCCTAATTTTGAATTACTAAAACAAACTTCAAAAAGAAAATAAGCACGAAGAAAACCTGCTTTGACAGCAGTGACAGACTCCTTCGTGCTGCTGTGAAAGATGCCTATGATTCTAATGACTTATTTATACTATTTTGTTATTTTTATTATACACACGATACAATTACAGGCCTAGTGAACAACTGTAAAACTACTACCTCATTTATTTATGTTTTTTCTTGCTTGCCACAGTATATCAATGTGATTGGGTAGAGAATACCCAAACATGTCAGTGACAAAAGTAATACACCTCGATTTCAAAGAGAAATGCTGAAAAATCCTAGTTAGTGACTATAATTTTTTTGAATATCCTTAGGAATGAAATGAGTCTGTTGCATTTCAACTTTGGCTAGGGAGAAACATGACCTACATGCATAAAGGGAACACATTCCTTTGAATATTCAATAAGAAAAAAATATTTTAAAATAAAAAGCTCTGAATGAATACCGTAGAGAAGTGGATGCCCCCCACTGTGCAGTAGGAAGTAGAAAATAATAGCTGCCTTTTCAGTAGAAAGACTTGGCAGGCAGCCATGTGATACAGACTGGGTTCTGTCCCCAAAGACACATTCATGTTGGCAACATATTGGAAGGTTGTTTAGCATATAAAGATTAAGAAGAATAATCTTTCAATTTAATCTGTCACCTGGTCAATGCTAGTCATACCCATATTGTACATAATTCAGTCCAAAGAAAACACATCATAACATATACTTAAAAAGAATTATATAGTAATTGTACAATAATTATATCATGATGCTAAGCATCATTTTGCAATCACTGAAACAATTAAAAAAATTAAATAGTTGAGTTTCACTTTGAAATATGATCAATCACAAGAAGTGTTTCTTTTTATTTATCATCTAGCAGTAGAGTATACCTTAATTCAAAATACAGAAGGTTTACCTATAAACTTACAAAAGGAATATTTCAAAATATCAAACATTTTTGATATTGTAAATATATTTCAGCTTTTAAAAGTATAATTGCACTAATCAATTGTTGCAAATGAACACAAAATCTCAAATTAATTATATGAATACAGGTATAAAAAAACTGCATTCTTTCAGAAAGTCTAAATTGTTTTAGTTGACAGCTCATACTAGTACAAATAAGCCAATTATTACTTTAATTGCATATAAAAATGAGTTGTATCCTGAAAATTGCGTGTTTTTCCAGGTCCAAAGAAATGCAGACTCTGTGCCATATTACTCAGA
>JAVCKT010009799.1:14748-27090 GCA_032273925.1 Rhynchotus rufescens | reverse complement strand
AAGTAGGTCCACATTTTTTTATGTACAGTTTAGCAAAGAAAAACATCAAAGAAAGACTTTAATGAATTTGACCTTTTTTTGATTAAATAATTTCAGGACTAGAAATGTCTTTACTAGCTCTAATGATGAGCAATAGGCTTTTTTTTTCCACTTCTCTTTGTAGTTCTTATTTTCCAATAACAAAAATAAACATCACAAAGACAATTTCAAACATTGAAACATATGTTTGCATTAAGTGTTTCTTGCTCTCTACAATGATGTGGTTACCTGTATTAAAGCCCCAAAGGGATAAAACTGATTGAAAACAAACAAACAAACAAAAAGGAACCCTTCATTTTGGGAAGCATCATTTGCATTTTCAAGATTGCTTAATAAGCATTTGGCATTAATGAGACCACTTTAGTCATTCCATATGAGTTTGAGAGTTATTAATAGTAGTGTCATTCCCAGAGCAATCATAAATATTTAGATTAGTTAAAATATATATTCTCCCTAGTTTATTTGTGCTCCCCCAAATATCACACATTTTTTCTTCAGTGCTGTTAATCAGATCAAAAGAGTTTAACTGTTAACTACTTAGTTAAGTCTCTTTCTGTGGAATATGTCATTACTGATATTCAGAATTTAGGCCAAATAATCTTATGGAACAGGTGGTGAATTTCTGTGCATATAAACAACAGAAGAATGCATATATCACTTATCATTCCTGTAACTGTGTTTTCTAGGATTCACTCTGACATATTAAGTATTGCTTTTGTTCTATATTAGAAGATCAGCTCATGGTACACAAATATTCTATAGCAGCGCACTTCATAGAAATACTGCTGGTAGACATGGAATATTGTGTGAATGTTTTGGCGGCACTGACCTTTTCTTAAAACAGGAGAATTAGTAGTTTTAATATCCATGTCTAAAAAGAGACTTCAACTACTTTGCATAAAATGCTGTTATTTTCCTGAAAATTATGTATTAAAAACAAAACAATAAAAGAAATGTCAAAAATCTGCTTTTAGTTAAAGTTGGTGTACTATTTCTGAACTGCTGTGTCTTATAATCTCATTGATTAAAGGTTTGATATTTACCCGTGATAATTTGAGATCAGCACCGCACTCTGGAAAACACTGGATTGATGATTAAAGAACTGATTCAGCAAAATACTTATACATGTTAATAATCTTAAAGGCTTCAGTACTGCTGGTTACTGTAGTTGTGAGCTCTTTATACACTTACATTTACACATCTTGTTGAGTTTAGGGAGTATATAAGCAATATCTTTAAGATAACATTTAAGATATTTTATCCTTAAATAAACTGTGAACTCTCATCAGCCATACCTTTTTGATAAATAACCAAATAAACTCACACAGATCAAAATGTGAAGATGAAACTAAAACGCCTCATTCCACATGATGGCAGTAGCTGGTGCTGATGAGTCACAGTTCATGAGATGCTACTTATTTCTATGGAGCGTAGCTTTGCCATTTTAAATAATGGTATCTAAGTTTGAAAAGACCTTTTTAATATCAATGTCTTTTTTCCCACTGTTTGCAAAAAGAAATCACAGTTATTCTAATTGCTAAAGCCAAATGTATCATTGTTTCATAGACAAAAGGAGAACAGACTTGCTGGGAGTATAAAACCTACCAAATAGTATGTTGCTTTCCTTTCATAGTGTTAATGACTTTCACCTGTTTTGTTTGCTCTTGTTTCACAGAAATGTGTCTCATATTCTCCCCCAGATTTACGTCAAGTGATTCGTGGATAATTTGACCATGTTACCTTTTTACAGGTGGCAGCTTCAGAGCCATGCTGGTGAGAGCATGAGGCACAGGAGCAGGACAGCAAATTTGGCCGTCACCTGTGGAGCGTTTGTGGTCAGGAGTGTGCGAGCAGATGAGATTGCTTCGTGTCGGAGAACGATGGGACTAGAGGCACAGGAAAGGCAGCAGTTGCTGATCAAAGTCAGAAGTTTGCCTCGTCGTAGGTATGTCACTCCGTGGTACTTTGCAAGTCTTTTAAAACGTTCAGCTTGTCTGTGTGTCTTTTCTGAGCTAGACTTCAGAGGCTGTTGCGGTAGCTGTTTGCTATTCCAAGTTACCTTTGAAGCAAAAGCATTCTGACCTTGAACTGGCAAGAATAATCTTATTAGCACGAGGAACATGTTCCTGACTCTATTTCTGCATAGTGATTGCATGAAATGTGAAAACCCTTGGGATGCTGAGTGGACCAGGCTGCATTCTTCTGCAGTTTACCTTTCTCATCATGGAGTTGATCAGTGAGCTGTAACAGAGAAGGAAAAAGGATGGGAGGGAGCAGGAGAGAGAAAATCTAAACTTGCCCAGAGTTAGCCTGGATGCACATTGATTTAACACAACAATGAGAGCTTTTAAGAAAGGCTATACAGCCGTACAATAGATTTTTCCATTTTATTACAATATGACGAGAAAAATAACTTATAAAAGTAGTTACATGAATTAAATTGATAGCCAAGAGAGAAAAATAAGAATAACAAGGAGAAAAAATGCTACTTTGTTTGTTTCCCAAAGAAGCAAAAGTAAATTTATGGAAATTGGTTCTATTTACCAGCACCATCATCTTTCACAGAAAATTCCATTAAAGAAAGATGAAAACTACATCTGTGTTTTGTATAAATGTGTGACTTTTCCAAAGATGAAGAAATTATTGGAAGAACCTGAAGTTAGATATTGCTTGCTTGCTTCCTCTTTTCTTTTTCTTGAGGGAGCTGGGAATTATTCAATCAGAATGCCTGCAACTGTGACACATGAAATATTAGTTTTGCTTACACATTCTTATTTAGAAAAGTCTTTTGAAAAGTATGCATTGTATTGCTTTTTGGCTATGGTATTTTGAGTTGGTACCTTTTTCATGCCTTTGTTAAGGCATACACTTCTGCAGCTTGGGCAAAGTCCTTGTTCCACCTTAGACTTGGATTTTACTTGCTTAAAAGCTCCCGTTACATGATCAGCATGCAGATTCCAGTGGAACTCGTACAAAAACAATCTGCACAGTTAATACATCTGGATTTTTTTTTTTACTGGGTTGTTGCCCTGCAGCTCATTTATGGCCATGGTTGCCTATTAGTCCAGTCTTTTTTTGTCCCTGGAATGAGATCTGTGGCTCTGTGAGGCTGAGCTGTAAAATGTTTATGCAGTAGTTAGGGCTTGGTGGGGGACACAACCAAAGAAGCACCAATATGAAAACTAAGACTATGGTAAACACTTACAAATCTGCAGATGTTATCCAGTTATTAGTTGCCTTGTCCTTACAGTACACAATCCCAGGGGTTGTGAGGGCGGTGTAAGGACTCTTTGTTTCAAAAGATTTTGGATTGGATGCTTAGCGTATAATGTACATCGATATTAAAGGTTTTGGGTTTAAAATAACTACATTAGACTTCTATGAAGTAAATGCTTGCCAAAGCAATTTCTAGGCCTCTAGAACAGCCTTAAAGAGGCTACCAACAAATTTCCTAGACTTTTATCACAAACACATTTGTTCTCCATGTATATTTCCATTTTTGTTTATTCCTAAGCAAGAGTTGAAAATGCATATTAAAATTAGATTCCTTTGATACTTTCCCATTTTTAACAATTCTCATTTTTAACAATATTTCTAGATGTCACAAACCTAATGGATTAGCTCTCAGGTTTTGCAGTAGATGGAGATGATTTAGTGACTGTTATCTGGCATTTTGAGAAATATTCTAGCTTGCTTTAGATGGACCATTCTAACTCGTAAAGAATCTTTAAATGTTTAGCCAGCCAGTTTTCAGTGCTGGCTATAAAGCATGAGATTACTTATATTAAACAAGTAGGACAGCCCAAATTTTAATATCAATAAATTCTGATGAACATAGGAACGGACCTAATTACATGAACTTACATTTATTAATTAGATTAATAATACAAGAGAAAAGGCAAAGTTGTCATTGCCTTTGTGACAACTGTTTTACCATCATGATATGATATACTCCTAATTAATGAGTCAGTATCACTTAGCTCCTTAAAAGAAACTCCGTGTCTTCACATTAGTTTACAGTGATCAAAATGTAATTGAAATGGATTAAATTTCCTTATCTTTGTGCATGTTGTTATATTTTAATTATTTTATTTCTGCTTTCCCTGAGATAACTTGTAAATGTATATACTTGAACAATTTGAGTAAAAACGAAACAACAGAAATAGGCCAATACATATTTAATTTTGACCTATAGACTCTCTCATGCAATTTAAATCTCTGATGCTTCCAAATTAATGGTAATTTATCTGAATAAAGAATCATATTAAATATGCTATCAATGCAGTTACAACTAATCAAAGGAAAGTAGCAATTTTACAAAACTGAGGCTCTTGATTGTGCACCTTTTAAATGAGAATGAAGAGGTTTGTGCTCTGATATTTAGATAGGCCTCTGCATACATAATGTATGTTTAATTGGGCACGCTTTGGTATCAGTAGGGTGACCAGTGCCTGTTGTACTTTTTTAGCTCATCATATTTGTTTTCCTTTTAAATGAACAATTGGAACATTTACGTTGAATGAGGTGAACTCAGCAAATACTTTGTTCTGAAACTGAGTGAAGAATAAGCTTAACAGGTGTAAAGCATCGATCAGATCATTTAGACAGACCTACATTAAAAGATGTCAAATTGACAATAAAATAAAATAAATCAGCAGTTCTCAAACTGAAGTGTTTAAGATGAAAAGATCTAGAAATGTACCTTTTGAAAATACCTGTTCAACTTCAGAGCCCCCTATGTAATTTGAGCATTCTTTATTTCATAAGGTGCCCTATTACTACTTTTCATTGCAGTCTCCTTTATAATGCTGTGGTTTAAACCAATATTTTCAATCTCTGAGGCAGGGCTATTTTTTTTTTTCTCTTTTTCTTTTTCTCTTCTCTTCTCTCTACTTTTTCCCTAACACAATCTATGAGTAGAGTTCCTGATAACAGTTGAATATTATTAGCAAAGAATTGAAATGCTGTCCCGTTGCAATGAAAGTGGTTTGAGGATTAAATTGAACTGCTTTATTTTTAGTTTTCTGTTACCTAAAAAGGAAAATTACTTAAAAGAGGCTTCTACCAGCCCATAACAACTCCCTCCATAGAGACAATTGTAGGCCGTAAATGTTCAGAGATGCCAGATCACCTGTGTAAGTGTATGTGTTGAGCAGAAGGAGTGAATGGTAAAGAGATTACAAAATCTCAGAGTTTGAGTGAGTTATTTTGAAGGAAGAATTTGGGAACCTATTTGGGAAGAATAGAAGTGGTAAGTATTTCTTAAAAGAGTAATCCAAGTGATTTCTTTAGTTCTGTCCTGTATATTCCTCTTTTATAAGAACACAACAGTATGAAATGACTGAGATCTTTTTATTTTTATTCTATTTGTTTGTTGGTTTGTTTGGCAATGGGAGGAGGGTGAAGGGGTGGATGTTTTTCTCCCACTTTGTTGACCTTTAAAATATGGTATATAACTCATCTGATGACTTGAAGTAATGAGGTTACCAGACAATATATATATGTAAACATATGAAACCTCTTTATCAACAAAATCTTGTATATTTATATTCAAGAAATTATGCATTGTTGCCCAGAGCTAGAAAATTGATTCATATGGAAATTGCTGACAAAAATTTGAAAAATAAATACTCTGACAGCCTCCTTATTCTCCCCAGCAATGTAAAGAATATGGCTGGCATTTTGGTGCTATAGAAATACAACATTCTTTATTGATGTGATGTTTTCAGTTCAGTCTTGCAAATATGTAAAATTCTTTTCTGCGAGTGACAAAATTTCACTTTGCGTACCAAAGAAACAGCCTTCTTAATCCTTCTTAAAACTAATCCAATCCTTGCTGAAGTTATTTGTTGCTTTGCAGCTAAATAAGTGTTGCAAGAACTTTTTTGTAATTGGTTCTTTAATTTCAGTTCACTAATTATTTTGCCTGTTGGAGAGCCTCTTGTACTCTTTCTATTTATTTTCTCATGACCGAACATCATTGGAAAGTAATGTTTAACATAACTATTAGTAATGTTTAACATAACTATTTAGGGGTAAATAGTTAAATTTTCAATAAGCTACAAATTACATTAATATTGGTGATTATATTAAGTGAAATATGAAGTAGATTAAGGCCAGAATACTGGGGTGATGAGGACTCAGCTTTGCTGACAAATAATAATTTAGTTTTACAGTTGTTTCTTTAACTTATCCTGAAGTTAGCTGGAAGAGAGGAGAAAATATTGTGTCATTTTAAATGCCTCAGTTCCACTTTTCTGTCAATGAGGATGCTGGAAGTAGAAGGAAAACATACGATCATTTAGTAGTGTGCTAGTGGTTAGAATACATTCAACATTTATGATGTGAATGTTAGAAAACCTCTGTTTGAGAGAAGAGTAGGTTGAAAAGATGAAAGTTTGAGAATTGATAGGGTAAATGAGCTGAAAGTTCTGAGAGAAAAGTTTTTTGTCTTTTACTGGAGAAAGTGAGGCATTTGGTTTCTCTTAACCTTTTGACATCATGAAGATAGGGAATGAAGTTCATCTCTCTTTCAATTCTTGTTGAATTGAGTTGATTTATGCTAGAAGTGAGTGAAGAAACTTCTAAATGAATCTCACAGTGGCTTAACTCTTTTTTATCTTTATACAGAGGGTGATCACAAACTGTCCTTTCCCATTCCATGTTGCTCAAGCTACCTTTTCACTAGGGCTTTCTGAAAATGAAAAACAAGCTAGTGCTGAAGACAGAATCTAGTCAGCCCTCAGGCTAACAACCCAGAAATAACCACTGACACTGGGAACATCGTATTTTTTAAGCTAGATTGGTGACTAAAACATAAATAACTAAATAAAACCCCCAAATAATACGAAGATAATTCAGATGTGGTCTGAAGTCATTCTGTTTCTGATTTACATGCAGGAAATAAAGATAGGAATTTATTAAGCTATTGTTTTGATACAGTAGTGATTTTTATCTTAAATGCTTGAGAATGCGCTTGTGAATTTGTTTTCACATCAGTTCTACTAAGTATTATTTCCATTTTCTAGGCAGGTGAATACTAGCAAATAAGTTTCTTGCCACTGCTTAAAAGGAATATTGAAGGGAATGTAACACATTGGTAGCACTGGAGAGGCTGTGGAGTGTCCGTCCTTGGAGATACTCAAAATGTGACTGGACACGGTCCCGGGCAAGCCCAAGGTGCTCTAGGAATCCGACTTTAGCAGCAGGGTTGGTCCAGATAACCACCCTCCAGAGGTGCCTTCCAACCTCAGCTGTTCTTTGATATTTAATTTGTGTGTGTGTGTGTGTGTGTGTGTGTAAAATAACACAGAAAAACCCTTCAGATTTGTCCACTGTTGTTATCTGTAGCTTACATGCTTATGTAGAATGATTCTTAGCATTCCAATATTTGTAACAGAAAAAGATTTCAAATAGCCTTATAAGAGTTTCAGGTTTTACATTATCTTGCTTATTAGTAGATCAGTGGATATTGGAAACTATTTACTAATATTAGGGGATTGATCCTCTTCAATGTACTGTAGGCACCTGCACTGTGCAGATGGAAGGATAAAGGTACATGCGGCACTGGGAATATGCTAAAATTCTCAAAGGATGAGAGGAGCAGAGCTGGGGAAGGACAGGAGATCTCCTGACTCTGTGCTGAACCATAACCACAGAACTTCTTTTCTGCAGAAGATGAGAAGTCTCTGTAGTGTTTTGAGACGTGGTAGATGTGTTGAAAGTAATGAATGAGGAAATCCCTGGCTGGCAACCTAAGCCCAATCATTAGTCTGAAGATATTACACAGACACAGTTGATGAGTCTGTTGTGCTGTACTGTCTGGAAAAAAGTTAAAATATAAAATGACTGCCATTTTATATCTCCTATGAGAGTGCAACCCCTTCTGCAGCTTTCAGATGATAGATCATTTTTTAATTAATTTTTCTTACTACTCAATTTTTTTCTTTTCACTTTAAAATTTTCTATTAACTTTAATTAACTTTGCCAGTCTGGCAGACCTATTTGTAAATCAGCAAAAGGCATACTGGTTCAGAGAACAGCCTTCCTCCAGCCTGGATATGAACAGACTACTATTTCTGACACAGATGATTATTATTAAAGACTCTTTATGGCCTGAGCCACAAAAAGGAAGAAAAGAAAATCCTAAAATCTCTGAGTTTCCAACTAGTAGAAGGAAAAAAAAAAAAAAAAAAAAAAGGATTTTGGTGCCTATATAACTTTCTGATGAGTATTTGTTATTGGTGGTCCTGAGTTCCTGCTTTAACCCTTCATTAGGTTGGACTATTGCTCTTTGGAGCATGAAAGAAAACCCAGAGACATGAAGAGATGTTATCCCGAGAAGTTATCTGCATATTGAGTTTGGCATGAGAAAATATCATTTCAGTTGTAAAAATCTGTGGGTATTTAGAACAAATTAGCATCTCTAGCATCTATTAGCATCTGTTCTACCTTGTTACCTGCCTGTAAAGATTGCTCCTTCCATTATACTGATCTCTCAGTGCTTACTTGTGGCTTTGTGGTGAAGCGTCCACTGATAGATGAACAGGATAAGAACAGGCAATGGGAATAACTGTATGATGGAAATCAGTGTAAGGTAGTGCTTGCCTTTCATTTGTTAGGAACTGGAATGAGAATTTGGATGGCCTACTAATGAGGCTGCTGGCATGGTTCTGGGAGCCATGGGTACAGCCGTCTACAAGTGCAGACCAATTCTACGTGTGGTGATGAGGATGGATTCACAGTGCACGTAGTTGGTGTGTGGCTTTGAGAGGCCTTTGTCCTGGAGCTATGCGGCCTGTAGTCTTGTCTCCATTAGGTTATGTGGCCATGTCAGACCTTCTGACCATGGTCTGTGGGCTGTACCGGGCCACCTTTCCTTTTTATATCACTACCAACGTCTCGTTTTGAAGCAGCTTTGAAGCTTAGTTATCTTTTCCGTGGACCTATAGAACCTAAGCTACTTCTCAGTATATATTCTCAGTATGAATTGAGCAAATAGGACTTAATTCATAGGGTTCTTTGGATGGAGTCTGTGCTGTTCAGAATCTGGCACGATGGGCCTGAAATATTTGTAAAAACTTTATGATGTTGTCAAATTTGGTTACCACCAATGGAACTTTATGCTGATGAGGCAAAGACCTGTCTAAACATTGACTTCCAGTAGGAAAATGAAATGCCTTGTTGTAAGTTTTGCTACTCCTTTGTTTTCCCAAGACAAATTACTAAGAGCTGTTCTGATTCTCACCTGTTATACGCATGGGACATTTTTCTTTTCCAGCAAACTGAAATAGCAGGACACAGCATTTCTTTAACTAACTTTGCGAGTGAGGTTTGGCTGAGTTGTGTTGATATGAATGCAGTTTTTAATTTGTAAGTGCTTACCATCCTGCAGGTGGAATTCATTTCAGGACAGATCATACTCCAGAAAAACACAAGTATGGACTGTCAAGGCACCATAAAAATGAATTTAAGTAAAAGATTATGAATTGCAGTGACTTTTCAGAAGCTTGGATATTTTCCTACAGATGTTTTGAGGCTTTTTCCCTTTTTTTGGAAAGTGGTAGAGTCTTGCAGAGAATATGTTAATCTGGTTTTGTAGGAAAAAAAACTTTGAACAATAGGCACAGTGTTGGAATAGCTTTTTTATTAACCATTACTCATACAAGGCTAGCAGAATTTGGCTTGCAATATCATTTACTCCATGGGTTACGCTGTGCAGCTGTGTATGGCACATAAAAGGATGATAATATGCATACAATAGTTAGGGGCAGGAAAAAAAAACAACAAAATACATATTTCCTTTGTAATCCTAATGGAGCACTTCTTTTCACAAAGCATCGGGGAACGTATATTCACAATGTGCATTACAGAAGCTACATTTTCCATTAATTATTTTGTAACTGAGTTTCTTTCAACATCAGACATTAAAGTGAAGGGCTTTTTGTTTTTGCATTAATTGCTGTCTTTGTGATAAAGCACTTTTTGCTCCTGTGGCTGATAAAATAATCAGCATTAGGATATGTATGAGAATATTCCCTTAGGGTTCACTTCAAAGGCTATAAATGAGACAGATTTTCATACGCATGAAGAATTGGTTTAGAACTGTATGACATGTTGTTTGATAAACACTTCTGAGGCTTACCTTATAGTGTGCAACCTACAAACAAAATAGTATGTCCTTTTAAATTAGAATTATTTTTTTAATCAGCAAAACATCTTTTCATCAGCATACCACAATAAAAGATTAGACATTTTAGAGGTTCATCAGGGTGTTGTTTTTGTTTGTTTCTTTTCTGGAGTGTAATGATGTGATTTTAATTTAATTAAGAAAAAAAAAAAAGACACACACCTCACTGTGCTTGATCACATACAATTACACAGGGGAGTTTCGCTGTGGGTTGAGATCAGAAAGGATCATTCGTTACAAAAGCTCCCTACGATATAGATAAGTCCTCAGAAATATTTGTCTGGCAGCATTGTTTTGAAAATGAATATTCATGCATATAAAATGTGTCTCTGTATATATGATTTTGGTGATCAACCTGAGCTTTGCACCGAGTAGCTATTAATGAAAATGTGGGCCTTCAGTACATGGCCAAATGTGACTGGGGATGTTTGGACTTAGATCAAAACTCCCACTGATGCTCTTAATCACCTAGTACAAAGTAAGTGTTGATAGATGATGCTAGTGCAGTCGCATGTAGCAATTGTGGCTAGACTGAAACAAAAATCGCATGGGGTTATGTTAATCAGAAAAAGGATTAACTTCCAGCCATCCTTTGCCCTTATAGCATTTGCAGAACTCGTGGTAAGATCGTTAGGGAATCTGCAGAAGAAAATCCCATCTGAGATTATCTACTACATCTAAATCCTTAAACTTTGCCCCTTAAAAGCCTATTTTATTATGGAACTAATACAGCGCTCATTAAGTCAGTGGAAAGAAGTGGAGAAGGTCAGTGAGAAGAGCTACCTGTTTGCAACATGTCTGTTTTATGGGCTAAATAGTGATGAGAATATGTCTGGCTTTGAAATTGCATTTTTTTCCTTTTTCTCTTTTCTCAATTATTATTTGCAAGGAGAGAAAAGAATACTACCTGGCCCTGAGCATACCTGAGATGAGTGTAACTATGTATAGTATAAGAAAATTAATTTTTTCTTTGTATACCTAGAGCTTTGTATGCGTAAGTGCTTCCTAGCTTACAGTAAGAGATTTTTTTGGGGTATCATTGCTGCCTCCTCAGTGTTTGTGTAACAGTGTTTTTAATCTGGCTGACTTGCTATTTATTGTGGATATTGATTGATGTTCTCAATTTCAGCATGGTAAGAAGGAAGAACCAGTTCCTGGGAAGGTAGCCAAAACTTGGGTTCTTGTTTGTGCTCTTCCACAAGCTTCTTTTGTAACCTTGAGCAAATAATTTATTCACTTTGGATCTCACTTAGGCTGTTCATTGGAATTAAGATCCAGTGGGTGATACTTGTTTTCTGTTCTACTTAGAGAGGTGGCACATCAGTTATTAAATGTACCTTGTTAAAGGGTCTCCGTACCCTTTATTGCTCTTCTTTCTGATGAGGGTGTTCTGCTTTCAACCACCTTGGTACAGAGATTATAACTGATGTATTACTTCAGTCAAACTTGATGCTTCCTCTTTTGAAGATATGACCACAGTAACTTACTTGCCTATCTGTTGACTGACAATGTGCTTGAAAAATTTAGTTTGTGTTTTTCATTAATCTTTTGCCATGTGCTTTTTTGCTCCTGTAGTATACTTCAGTGCTGTGAACAATGGTTTGATTCCTGTCGTTTCTGTTAATAATACAGGCAGTGATCTCTGAAACAATTCCTGTGCAAAAAAGAAAAGGATGCTTTTTTCGAGTAATAGTGAAAGAATTAACTTGGTGCTTTGCCAGTATTTATTACAAACTGCCAGCATGTTGTGTGCAGAAGTAAGAGCCTGTGCATGACATAACTGAGTGTCTATAGGTTTTTTTATAGGTGTTCGTGTTCTAGTAAGGTTCTTTTGGACCTAAAGGTTCTGTGAATCTGTGAACTGTTTGGGTATTTTCTTTCATGGTTTAATTGAGTTAATCTATTCTGATAATCTTTACATCTTTATAGCGCTACTGAACTGTGCCATGTGGTGGAGTTCTTTACTTACCTTAGACCTTCTCATTAGAGTGTCATCCCTATACATCTCGATTGTATGGTATTTGCACTCCAGATAGTACCCTAGAAGGTGTGCTGTACTCAAGACATGTCTAAGCACACTGTTTAAGTTCCCTAAAATCATAATTTTCTCTACT
>JAVCKT010009799.1:0-14648 GCA_032273925.1 Rhynchotus rufescens | reverse complement strand
CATTCCCTGAAAGAGATTTTCCTCTGATGTCCCTATTACTCTGATCTAGCAGGTTTTGGTGTAATCCAAACCTTGTGTTAAAGCTATGGGTGAGACTCCACTTTACCTGTACTTGGTTATTTGTGTAACAAGGATAAATTTAATCACTTCTCCAGGTCCATAAGAAATGTACATATGTCTTTATTCATGCCCTCTATATGATATTATGCTATATTTTTAATGATGTAACTTCGAGATAACAGGAGATAATATGCCTGAAAGAAATAATAGCTTCAGTAATTTTATTAATTTTATTAATTTTACTAATCTTAGTAATTATGAAACATGTCACTAAAATAAGTATAAAATAGAAATCACAGAATGTTCCTGGTGGAAGGGATTTTGGGAGGTCATCTAGTCTGGCCTTTTGACCTAAACAGGGTCAGTGCTGAATGCAGATGAGGGGCTTAATCCCAGTAGGTCTTGAGAATCTCCAAGGGTGGAGGTTCAAGACCCTCTGGCAGCCTAGTGCCATGCTTAATTATCTATATAAGGAAAAATGTATTTAGATATTTGCATCTCTTGGAACCTTTGCTGTTTCAATTTATGACCAATGTCTTCTTATTCTTCTGCTGATCATCTCGGTTAAGAGCCTGGCTCTGTGTTTAAAGTTAGCTTCCTGTAGCCATTGGCGAGCTGCAGTAAGGTCTCCTTTACCTTTTCTTCTCTAGGCTAAAGCAGCCTTTGAGCAAGTGCACCACGATCAGACTGTTAATGCTTCTGTCTAGCATTCTGCAGACATGTTATAAAAAAGGATTCAAGTAAACAAAAAGGTACTTTAAGGTAGGCAGAAGTAGGATACCATGAGGACTTGGGACTCTCAGCTGAAATGACTGAATCTGCAATGTGCAGCCTCTAGCTAATGCACTCCATATAAGAAGGAAACCTGCTATCTCAACCTGCTATCTCAGTACTATCTGATGAATAATTAAGCTTCAGAGGATGTGATTCAGCATATCACATGTTTCTCTTCCTTTTCTTGATAAAGGATTGACACATTTTGCAAAAAATATATACTTCTACTTCATAATGTATTTAGAATTTCATTCTCAAATGCTGAATTTCTTTCTCCCTCGCTTTCTGCATTCAGCCCAGGGGTCCACAGCTAGTGGTGGCATAGAGCTGGTCTGAAGGAACAGTCATCTGCGGTGCAAGCTGCCTGTAATCTTTATTGAGCTGGGAGAACAGGGGCTGGGGAACACAGCTCTAAACAACGTGGTGTTGGCACTACGAACTGGAACGAAGCCAGTGCACCTGGGACTTGCTCTAAGTCGCTGGTGAATTACTTGGTACCCTTGACTGGAGAATGACTTATTGAAGCTCCAAGTTCCATTATGCGTTAGGGCTGATCACATAAGGGTATCAGAGGGACGGAGAGTGGTTGTGTTCTTATAATGTTCTTCTTGCTCCAAAATGTGAAATTCTGACAAAAAGATAATTATATTTAAAAATTTGATTGCAATCTCAACGTGAAATTTCTCAGCATCTCTAGTTCTCAGTGTGAAATGTAGATGGAAATGGAAACTAGTAATTGCTGACGCAATTTAAGCAACTCAAACAGGATTAGATGCAGTGAATGGATTCTCAGATAATGTGAATTATTCTGATTTTCTTGAACTGTGCCAGTTTCTGCACTAGAATATTGACTGTCTGCAGGGTTTTTTTAATATTAGTTTATTTTACTGTAATTTATTTCTCTCTGTAATGCTGATCTCTACAATTTTAGGTAAGAAAAGCCATTACAATATATGTAATGTATTATATATATAAATATACAGACATTTTTCTTCTGTACCATTTGATAACCCTACCCCTTGTGCAGTTGATCATGATGGAGCATTGGATTCCTTCTGATCAGAGCGTCCATGCACTAACATAGGGTAGGGGGAAAGTGGAAGAAGCGTGAAGACGCATGGAGATCATCCCAGCCCTGGGGGTCCTTACTGACCTATCCCCTTCAATTCACCCCAAAAGGAACTTCCTTTACGTTTTGCCAACATTAGTAGGGGTTGTTTTTTTTGTATTTTTTTCTCCTCCAGTGTTATCTGTATACAGGAAAGCTCCCACTAAAAATCTTTCCTTCTGCTTCTTCCTCAAGAGTAATGTCTTCCAAAATGTTTCTAATAAATTGAACCTGAGGAGGCCTTGGCAAATGGCAAAGCATGATCTCAGCTGCTGACATGTGGGAATTCTGTATGCTTTGTTTTGCCACAGTTTTACCCTTTCTTTGGCTCTTATGCCGTGTGCTGTAGGAAAACAAATTAAAAACAATATCTGGGGAAGGACTTAATTTGTTATAATAAGAAAGGACCCAACCTGGTTAAGGTCAGTAGATACTTAAAAACAATGCTTAAACAATAGGAATTTTAGTAGTGGTATCCTTAGGGTGCAGATGACTAGCAGAAGGTCTATGTGAGTCCTACTGGATAAGTTAGCCTGTTTTCTCTGTAACAATCTACTTTTACTCCTCCCCAGGGAAGGGTTTTGCCTAAAAAGACCTACACTTTCTAAATACTTAAATATATAATTTATTTTTCAGTCCAGGTGTGGCTGTTAATTTTATTTGCTGGAAGTCCTTTTCATAGCAATTGCTCTTGCTGTAGGAGAATTCTGTATATCACTTTTATCTACTCTGATATAGCTTTGAAAGTGAGTGCCAGTAATGTACATATAAAACTTGATATGAGCCTCCTGCATCTCACAGCTCTCGAATGAGCTCTCTCACAGAGCTTGAATGAGCTCTCTCATTCTCAATAGCTGCAGATACCAAAATTTCTCCTGTGCTCTGTTACTTCCTCTCAGTAATCCTGTATTAAACTCAAGCTTCTTGTGTTTGCTCCTTTGGGAAGTGGAAAATGGCTGTTAATGTCCTTTCTGGTTTTCTGTGGCTTTCTTAGGTGAATCTGTATTCCTTTTTCATCATCTTCATCACTCATTCCTCTTCATCTCTCCATTCCTTTTCCTTATTGGGGTAATTTTTTTTTCAAAACCACAAATTAATGAAGATACGTTTTAGTGCCCCTTTCCAAACTGTGTTATTCTGTGCCTGATATCTTCTGCTGGGTGTTTCTGATCCTATTCTTCCCTTGTTTCAGTGAGAGACTTTCTGTATACCTCCTAAGCCTTCTACTGTTTCTGAGGTGGACATCAGCATCTCAGCAATAGTTCTGCGAATCTGCTTTTGACTCAAATCTCTCAGAATCTGTAGGTTTTCCAGGCTATGGCTCAGTTTTCTGGGTTTTCTTCCCGTAATGTGTACAAAATAGTGTAATATTTACTCATTAACATTAAACTCCAATCTGGTCTCTCCTCATTTCGCAACTTGAATATCATCATCTTTGCTTTCCTGAATTTGACAATTTGATTTACTTCACTGAGATTGCTTTAGGATGTTGCTTCAAAAAGCACTGATCATTTTGATCATCTCCTCTTTCTGTATCTCTCTCCACTGATTCTCTTTTCCTGTCTCTGATTAGCAGCTGGTTTCATAATATTTTCAGTGCCCTTGAGGGACCACCCCTGTCTATTGTATCTCTGTAATCTCTCTCTTCCTTTCACCCATAACAATACCTTTCATAAGTCACTTCTATTAGTTTCAGTTGGGAACATTCATGCTTCTCCTATGCTTTAGTAAGGACTCTTCATGGTCTTTAGAACAATTCTATTATATTTCTTCTAATCCTGCCTTAAAATTTGTCATTTTGCTGACATATCAGATAGTTGATGTTCTATGATTTTTTTTTTCTTCATAATTTGCTCATAACTCTAAACTCTTTTCACTTCATTTTTGGGAAGCAGAAGCTGGGTTTGGGCATTCTGGCATTCATACAGTGCTTGCAAGCTTTGTAAGACTGTGGTTTGTATTCAAGGTCTTTGTTACCATGAGTTTCTTGTACAGTAGCTGTCTAGGTGAAGCGTGTGAAACTTGGACACCTGAGTAGTTGCCCCAGCATAGACATTTTATCTTATAGTTTACCTGTTTATTGACAAGTGTAATGAATGAAAGACAGCTGAATAACAATAATAGCATTTTTCTTTGAGTGATTTGAGATTCATACTATCTTGTGTTGACAACACTATATTTCAAAGCAGATTGTAGTCCTGTCTGCAAAAATACACTTTGTTATTACCTTTTAGTTTCCTATGACCTATACATTTCAGCTCTGATATATATGAGTTATTCGTGTTGTCTTTTTAAGGTAATGGCATAGGTTTTTGACATGAATTTCAAAGTGCTTAATACAATGGTTGCTACTGAAACTTCTACAGTATTCTTATGAATCGAAAGCTTAAGTTACTTAGAATTATTTTCTCACAACATATCACAACACAGAATACAGAAATATGTCAAAATGTTCAAACATCTCTAGTTTCTTTTTTGTTTATAGCTTTGTACATATTCCTGGAACACACTGCATTATTAACTTTAACATTATGCAATTCATCTCTTCAGTTGAGATGACTAACTCGCAGACTGCATGCTGTGAGTTAGATAACACATACACCTTGACTAAGGAGAGGACTATCTTGCTTTATTTAGCTTGGAGAATACATATGTATTTGCTAACTGTGATGAACTGTTGAGATGATCTTCCCAAATACATATGCCTGGGACTGAGGTGCAGTTCAAGGCTTTCTGCCTGCCTGTCATGAAGTCAGTCCTCTTGGTTTCTTGCTCCCGGGACCATCAGTTAAGCATACTTGGCTGCCTATCATGTTCTTATGTTTTATTACATAGTGCTTAATAAAAAGAGGATAGGAAGCAGGAGAAGAAAAAGACTTTATTATTTTTTATAGTTATCTGATATTCTGAATCTTTATTTTCCAGTCATTGACAAATACATTTTTTTTTTTTGTTTTTTGAGAAAAAGTGTCTATTTCCTTTAGTTTGACAGAAAACTGGTTTTGATAGGATTTTTTGAATCCAGCCTGTTGACGTGGTAGCTCAACATGAGGTTCACAGAGCCCATCTGTTTTAGTTTTGTGTCTTTATTTGTTTTCTTTTTTAATGATGTGTACAGTTGGGAGAAGTATTTGGATGATGGAAGGCTATTGTTTGGGACATAAAGGTCTAAGAACCATCTGAATAATTCTGCTTTACTTCTAAACAGCACTTTAGCTAGCTACTATTTTAGGCTGCCAGCTTCAGTTTGAGAAAGAATATTACTAATGGTCAAAAGGTATTCTCCAAACTTATTCACGCCTCAGTATCTTCCGTGGAAGCTGCTGTTTGTAGCAGGCATTCGTACATATACCTGCTTGCTTGGGGAGGACTGATAATTCAGCCTTATTTCATATGCAGTGGATCATCAACAGCCACTAAATGTTGGCTGCAGGACAAACAGGATTAAACTGTTTAAATGTTGAATGTTCACACTCCTTTGTTTCTCAAGGTCATGGATGCATGCAATTGCCTTAAAATAATTCATAGTGGTTCCTTGCTAATTTGCTGCATATGGATTTTTTTCTGTCCACCAAAGAAAGCTTTTTTGAACGAACTTTTCTCAGCAAAGTAGAAAATTATCTGGTGAATATTAATAAGCATGTCTAGTGCCCAATGCTTGAAAGTAAAGCTTTAAGTGTTTGATCCTTAGCAGTGCTGCAGTCAGCTTGAACCACTCAAGTGGATATCATGAGTAAAACAGAAGGAAAGAGGAGGAGGAATAAGAAAGGGGTCATTGGGGATCATTACTTCAAGCAAGTAGCTTTAGCTGCTGGAAATGAAATGTTTGTTTTTGAATGACTGAAGATGCAATCTGTTTATTCCTTCGGGACCAACTTCCCTGCCACAAATAACTTGCATCTCTGGGGCCAGGACTTTGGCTTCTAATGTTTTAGTCCCAAGTAGCCGAAATAGCTGCATGGTTGATGAGTTCTCAGGGCTGGAGGAGGAAGCAGCCTCTCTTTCCTATGTTCCTGACTACCTGCATCCTCAAGGGAAGGAAAAATGCAGCTTTTCTGCAAGCTTAAGGATAGAATTAGCATCGGAGGGTCCGTGCAGCCCGAGCTGCATGGGGAGGGCAGCCTCCTTCCCACAGAGGCTGTGTAGGGCACTGCGCTCGGTCCTCAGCGTGGTGCACCGAGGGTGAGTTTCACCTTGAGAGCTTAAAGGTTAGCGCCTGGCGTCTGTGATTGCATTTGCAATTCAAGTTAGTCTATTTTCTGCTTTTTAACTTTTATTCAACTGCGTTTAGTGCTTGTGAAAGATGTTGGATTGTTATTTCTGGAGAATGAAATCTTTCATTTATCCTTATAACAGATACAGCTTAAGCAGGGCTAATGTAATTCTTCTCTCCTTCCCCCTCCCCAGTGCTACCCATTCCAATGTTCCTAGTACTAAGGAATATCTTTTAGGAATAATGACCGGTTTTTGTTTAGCTCTAGCAGCAATAATGAGGAGCTCTGTATGGATGGATTTAGGAAAAAGAAAATGGACCTATGTGAAGTATTAGGGAATAAATGACGTTAAGGATTAACGTTAAGGACGTTAAGGATTATTTGAAAGGAATATTAATGGTATGTTAAACTGGACTTAGGGTTTGGCTCTGAACAGGAGGAGCCTGAGACCAGTTACCCTGAGTGAGTCTCAAGGTAACTGGAAAAACAGGGTATGTCTGTGGGGATGTTTGTAATGGGGTCACACAGGCACAAATGTACTGCATATAGTGCAGTGCTGGCCTGTGCTGCCATCAGTGAACTGGAAGATATTGTTAAATCCATACAGATAAAAATTAGTGAGAGGATAAATCTGTTGCCAGAATCATTTAAAGATGTTGACTATTACTATGGTAAGGTTAATACACCTAAGGAAAAAAAAAAGTTATAATTAAAATATTGGGATAACGGAATATAATGACATTCTGTAAGAAAGGAGATTTATGTCCAGAACCGAAGTATGAGGGTTATCAGTGTTGTGAGACCTCACCTAAGCAGCTAGCAACCTAAAGCTGGAATTTATGGTTCTTATTAGAAGCTGTGTTAAAATAGGGACAATTGAATTCAAACTACAGATGACTGTTGTGCAAGGAGTCTCCTATGACTCTAATCTGAGGTACAAAGTGCTGTGTACATTTTAAATCATTCCGGCTTCCTGAGACCTCAATGAATCACTCGATGTCAGAAGAATATTTGCTCTGCTCAAGTTTATAGGATGGAGCATGGGAATAATGGACGGTTCATTGGATTTGAGAGAAAGCAAACATTAATGTGCCTTTCTCATGTAGGAGACTTAGCTCAAAGCTGAGTTTTGGTTTCTTCTAATTTAAGAAATTAGCATATCTGATGAAGTAGTTCAGAGTCCTCGTAGGATGAATAAGGTCCTGCACTTTGCACTTCTAGTCTTTACAAGGAGATTTTTGGGAATGCTGAGGAACCTGAATTTTGAAAGCTGATTGGCCTGTGAAGTATAGATTTTTCTAGATTTATGCAGAAAATTGTAATCTAAAATTGTGAGCTATTGTATAATGCAAAATTCTCTTTCAGACTTGGTGTGTGCATTTGGATTTTGAGGGGCTTATCTTAGATGACTATAAATGTCAATAAAATTTGTAAACTAAAAGTGTGAAATTAGATTTAAACTGGGTGTGGAAATGCTGGTTATTTTATATTACTGAGTAATGTCTCAGTACATTACTGAGAGTAGTGCTAGACTACTGTTTTTAGTTTGTTTAAAGCCCAGAATTTTAAAGTCTTCTGTGAAAGTTGAGCTTGATTACAAGAATGAATCTTTCTGAGAAGGTGTGTGTGGGGAGAAAAGTAAAAAAAATATAAGAACATAGGCAGAGCTGTCTGACAGGAAATAATTATTTGGTGTACAAGAAGAAAATCTAGAATTGTTTGAACCTTAGATTAGAAATAAATGTACAATTCTAAGTTAAAGTATTTCAGTTATTGGAAGGTATTTTTAGGATTTTATGAAATCTGTAAACATAACTTATTAACTGAAGTCTGTAGATTTAAGACCAGACATCATTCCCAAAGTATGGTATACAGCCAAAGAGAAGTTTATGGACTGGATACAGAGATTACCATGGACTCTTTGGTTTACATCATGCAGGAAATATCTCTAAATTCAATTAATTGCAGGCTATTGCAGGTGAAACTACTGTTAAGCTACTCTTTTTAACTTTACTTTTAGTGATCTATAACAGATGAGAGTGGAAAAAGCTGCTTCCCTTTGATCTCCTGCCAGCGAGCGGTGCTAACTCATCCCATGGGAGCCTCACAGCTGCTTTCCGGGCCTGCACCAGAACCGATGGCCTCCTCCTTTCAGCTCCTAGTGCAGCAGGTTCCTCAGCATAGAGATCAGCTCTCCAGTTTTGGTAAGACGAGTACAGAGACCTTGTTATTTTAATATTTATACAAAGCAGGAAAAAAAATGACCTGACCTTTATTTTGGACCGAGCCAGAGAGCAGGAAAGCTTGCTCTTGGCAAATTTCTCTCAACATTGAAACTTTTTCAGGTAAACCTGCCCAGGTGACCATGGGAGTTAAGGCAGTCCTTTCAAAACTCAACTGATCCATGTTCATCTAGACCTAGGCGCAGGCTTGTAGTTTCTGCAATAATGTTGTCTGCTATGAGAACAGGATTGCGGTTGCACATGTACGTGCAAAGCAAGAACCTTGCTAAAGGACTTCTGTCAATCCATCATTTCTCTCTTTATTAAGGACTAAAAGTCCTTAATAAAGTAGTAGTGTTGTCCAAAATTCGGCAGCTTTTTTTTTTTTTTTTTTTTTCTCCCATGGATTACATGGTTGGAAGTATTTTTCCATGGAAGTACAGTTTAGTTATATGTACTTAAAAGACTTTTAAGTATTTGTCAGAATAAAGAAACTTGAAAGACATATTTAATTTTATCGTCGTTTTTACTCTGTGACAATTTCTTGCTTAAAATATTGTTTTTCAGTAGTACAGCAAAGAAATTCCGTGAGACTTGAATGATCCGGAAATATCCATGAAGAGTAACTGCTCGTGTCAGCCCATAGCAAGGAAATTGCTGAGTTGTGCTAGGATACTAATAGATACATTCAACTGAAATCACGATTGCTTCGTGAACAAATACCAGAAAGCATAAATTTGCATTGATTACAATTAGTGTCAAAGTGATATCCTAGAAACCATAATCTTAATTATGGTTCTAATTTAGGAAATACTTAAGCACATGCTTATAATTAAGCATATGCTTATTCCTTCATTGATTTGAGGCCTCTTCACAAAAATACGTATAAGGCTGGCAGCCTCAATGGTAAATTTTGCAGTGTGTGACTGCTGGGCTCAGATTCTGATTTGTGTTGGTGCTAGAAGAGAAAACATAAGTTATTGTGCATTTACTTAGTCAAAGCCTTCAATTCTTGCTGTCTGTGTTTCTAAAACATCAGCACTGGCACATGAGGAATTTTCCTTGGAAGAGAGAGAAAAAAAGGAATCTTATTGGTGTGTTTAAATAGATGGTCACTAATTTTCTGCAGTAGGGAGCAAGGTGCTAAATCAAGTCAGGGAAACCCTAGAGGATCTTCTCTTTGCAGTCATTGTGGTTTATGTAGTCCCATATTATGAAATATTTGATTTCCATGTCTATAATATTAGCTGTAGGCAGATGTAGTGTTCCTGTGGTGCTGAATTTTTAACTTGGTCTGATGAGCAGTATTCTTCAAAATCTTTTTTTTTTGGTTTTTAAAAAACAATATTTAAGATAAAATATCATTTTTATTGATATTTTATATCCTTAGTTCATATTTGTAATGTGGAAGATAAGAATCCTAAATGATTCAATGTTTATGTTGAAGTTACTCTTTATAAAATCTGAGATTGTTTAGATAGACGCCTTACCAAGAAGGAAATGATCATTTGTAAAAAGTATTTGATAATGAACACTGTAGTCTTTTTGTTAATGTTTTTCAATTTATATGATGGCTTTCCTAAATTTTTCCCCTGAACTTCTAAAGAAAATAGTTAATTCATATATGCAGAGTAAATTATATAAATAGATATTTTTGAGATTGGATTTTTAAGGCTATTTCTTGCTATTTTTACCATACAACTGAAAATCCTTTGAATGAAGTCAAGATTAGAGCCTGACTCAATATTTTCAATTCTCTGTTGATGTCCTGTAAGTTTTTGTTGCTTTATATCTGTAGGTCTCTGGAATATTCTCTGGCATGATGCTCTTCCTCATAACCATGTTTCATTCTCAGCAAATGACTTCTGTTGATGTCCCTGGCCCCTAGTGAATAGAGAATTAGTGAGTGTATTTACTTTCATTCATACCTCTGCTGTCAGCACATTATTTTTGCCATTCTGAGGTTGAGCTGTCCTCTTCGCAATTCTTTTTAATGCATATGAGGAGAAGTCTCATCTCAGCTTCTTGTACCATTTGTGCCCTTTTTTTTTGTATTTGACTTATCTTTCCTTGCCTCATTTCTAGTTCTACCTGTGTCATATTGTATCTGATACATACTGACTTCTTCTTATTCTTGATTGCATTATGCAGGACTGATTTCATCCAGGCTGAGATCCTGTTTACTTTCCACATACTCAGCCAAATGAAATGCAGAAAGTCTGAGCACATACAGTAATACTGTATGAACAAACATTTCTCTCTTGATTTCACAAACTCTTCATGTTCAGAAGAGTTGTACATTTTTTATTCTTTTTAACTTTTGAAATGTTCAAATTAGCAATAATTAGCCCATTTTTTTGGTATTTAATCTCATATAATTACTGCTGTCTTTCATGCAGACTAAATCCATAATTTCATTTCTACTCCCCTCTTTCTTAACTAGGAAATCATGAAGAAAGGAACTATGTGATTTGTAATGTCCCTTTATTGTGTTTTCATCACAATGTCACAGTTTATATCACAGTAACTAAAAATCAGCTGATCCTATCAAGGAGACTTCTTTTAGAAACTTTTCCCACTGACTGAGCTTGCTACATGGGCATACAAATGATCATTTTGCTACTTAAAGTATCATGAATGTTAATCAGTGCTTGGGGAAAATTGCTTCCTTTGATATGATCAATAAGATGACTTTTTTTTCTGTTGTACTTCTGTACCACTGTAATGCCACTGATTTCTAAAGCCTTATCCAAGTGCAAGACATAGGAATTAACAGGTACACTGAAAGACATACTTGGGAGTAAAATGACATTGAGAAGTATTTTTTTCTGGTTGAAGAGGTGAAAGAATCTCATGATTAAGGGTGGTACTTTGCTTGCCTTGGAATAACCTGTTGAATGTTCAGTGGTTCAGTTAAGCTTCAGATGAGCAACCTGCTGTTACATTGCTAGTCAGGACCAAAGTGGGGTTCAATCAGTGTAGTTACACATGAAATCAGTAATGTTTTGTCTGCAAATGGATCTTTGGTTCCAAAAATAGCAATATGGCACTTGGAAAACTGCATGCAGGTTTTTTTTTAGTTCTGCCAAGACTGCATTTCAGCTGCCAAGAGTCTGCATTTAATGATGCCTGGATTTCTCTAGGAATCAAGAGGAGGAGTTGCTCTGATCTCTACAGAATAGATAGATGCTGCTTTATGTGTCAGTAGCATGTTTATACTGTACAACAGAAAAGGAAAGGTGAAAAAAACAGGAACAAACAGAACTGCCAAATTCAAACTGTAATCTGCATTTAGTCCATAGTTTGCTGATGATACTAACAGGCCTTAATACTGTCATCTAATCAAGAAAGTGTGAGGTCTTAAATCTCATTAACATCAGCTGAGTCAGCATCATTAAGGATCAAACTAAGACCATCTTTGATTGTAATAAGTGATATTTACACTTAGAAACTCAGAGGAAGAAAAAAGCAGAACAGTGAAAATCACTAGTCTGCTAATTCTGAACCATAAATCATTCATTTTTCCTGTTGAATACACAACATTTTATCGTTTACAAATTACCAGCTTTCTAACTATTTCTTGAAATCTCAATGCAAGTAAAATAGATATCCAATATAGCTGTATTGGGCTGTGCAACTGAGCAAAGCTTCTGTTGGCATAAAAGCTTTTGCTGGTTAAAAAAAAAGTGTCTAGAAGCAGTTCCTGAGATAAGGGGATTGGGGTCGACAAGACAACCTTTTGTTTGGCTGTTGCCATACCTATACTACTATTTTAATTTATCATTTAGCTTGAGTGACCAAGAAGTCTTTAAAGCATTTTTTACCCCACTGTCTAATGAGTGCTTGTTTCAAGTTGCTGGTCCCCAAAGGTGCCTTGTTTGCTTCAGTTGCATTGTAACTTGGGGGAAAAATTACAAAATCCCCTTTGGCTGTAATCTGTAAGCTCTTGAAGTAAGTGGGAAGTTGGCTCTCAGTTACCATTATCAGTTGTGCCATTTTGAGGGAATATTAATTCGATGATGATTAATTTCTCTTATAGCAGAGCAGATAAATAGTATCTTTCCCTCTCCAGATTGCAGTACATTTCTGAAGTGACCTTTCTAGCTGGGTGATGGTTTTGTCCTTTTTATGTCTGTCTAGCTAAATAAATAAATAACTTTCTTGAGGGCTGCTACCAAATCTGTCCATTTTGCCATCCTTCAGCTCTTTTTTTTAAAAAAATGAATTTCTAAGATTTTTTTCTCCTACTTTTGAAGAAGTTTCTTTCTTTTCTTGATAGTTTGTGCATGGTTGCATTCAGACCACTGTGTGCAGTGGTGGGGAAAAAGACTATTTTAGTAGAGTTTAAGCAAAAGCTAGCAAAAAAAGACAAAAGAATGGCAAGTATTAATGTGAACTTCAGGGTGCAAAGGACCAAGTGTGTAATTTATGCTGTATTTACTGTTTTTTTTTCAAGTGCTGTATGTGTTTACTTGTTAATTGCTGTTAAAATCTTTAGGATTTTTAGTGAGAATCAGATATTTTAATAAGTGTTGTTGTGAGTGAATTTAAATCACACTTTATGGTTAGTGTTCTCTTTTTAAAGTGATAGAGTAATCAGTTACAGAAACAAATGAAATTCTGTACAAATATAAACCAAGTGCAACAAATTACTAGGGAATTTTCACAAGGAAAATAAAATCAATCATTAAAATTATTTGGCAAAACATCAAATCCATGGAAATAGAATCCAAGTTAATTTTGTGAATAGTCTGTGAACTATTTGCTAATCCAGGTGGTGCTGGAGATGAACAACGATGCATCCAGAATTTGATCACAAGTCTCATTGACCTCCATCTCTGTCAAATCCCAACTAATTCTACTCATGTCTTCCCTTGGCAGGTGAAGGGTGTAAGTTTGTAAGGACTCGACTGTTTCTCAATAGTCCAGTCTGTATGAAGGGAGAGAGGTTATACTCTCACATTTAGTCACAGGATTAAGCAGTCTGTAGTTATTGAGCAGCCTTGAAATGCAGGCAACAAAACCTATGCCTGCACCCTATGACGTGTGATGTGCCATATAATGAAGGAGTGTTATAATATTTTGTAATTTCACATAAATTAAATCATTGGACTTTTTTAATTCTTCTTTATTTAGGTCTTTATTTAATTATGGTTTAAAATAATGGCTGGTGTGTCTTGGGATAACATATTTCCAAAATCCATCAATGTATCTAGCCTTTGAAAGGACAAATACCTTTATAATTGGGAAAATAATTTTGAACCAGTTAATCTCAACAAAGATATATGAAAACTTATGCAAGAGGTGACAGGTTTTGATTTGAAAGACATAACAAGCTGATAAAGGCTAGAGAATTATACTACAGAAGGTGTCAGCTTCCTTTCACAGACTTTTCTAAATACAAATGCTAAGTATAATATTTAATATTAACATTTTGTTCTGTCTTTAGTCTATTTCTAAGCATTTGATAAGAATTGGTGACTGTTAATTTGACTTAATTTACCTAACTTTCTTATATGTGACCTATACAGGAACTGGTCAAAGAGAATGAACCCACTTCCCACTTGTGTGTATATGTCCATATATAGGGACACATCATGATTGTCATTATCATAACATGAGATGTTGTAAATGCAGCCACTGACTAACAGTACGATCTGTCAGTATGTGCATAGAGAGACTTCTCAAAAAGGGATGCTAAAACTTTGAAAATGGTGTTTAAGAGTATTTTTATGACTCTCTTATCTCTGATGCCATAGCCTTTTCCAAAGATAATAACAAACCAAATGTGTTAGATCCTGCTGACTGATCTGGTTGTTACGAATTGCAGTGAACACTTTAAAAAATTCTCAAGGCAGATATAGAAAATATAACTGGCTAGAATGTGTATTGTAAAATCCTGGCTGAAAAGCTTAAAGTAACCATGAAGAACATGAATGTTTGTAAGAGGTGTCCTGGCTGAGGTTGAGAAGTGAGTGTACTCCTTTATGAGTGCCATTCCATGCAGGGGTGTTTTCAAAGTGACTTTGGTAGTGTTGTCTGCTGTGAATAAGGCGTATCTCTGAGATTAAGTATTCAAAAGGAAAGAGGAGTAGCAGATAAAGAAATTAGCTTTGGCACACAAAGCTAAAATATAAATGATTGTACTTCTGATGAAAGGGCCTCCAATATAAAATGTGTGTTAGCTTCAGTTTCATTTCATGTCAGTTTAATCAAGCTGCAAAATTTGCATTTCCTTTAGATGATTTTGTGCTGACACGTCAGTTTTGT
>JAVCKT010009797.1:0-18454 GCA_032273925.1 Rhynchotus rufescens | reverse complement strand
GAGGAGAGGAGAGGAGAGGAGAGGAGAGGAGAGGAGAGGAGAGGAGAGGAGAGGAGAGGAGAGGAGAGGAGAAGGGAAAAGATATTTACTTTCTGTGGACTATTTAATGAACCTTGCAACTGCAACGCACCTTTTCCAGGTAATTGAGGCAGCCTGTCCATCTTTTAGTCATATTAGGTAATTGATGACACAACATTTGGGGCCAGATTCTCTGTCCCAGGGGATGAGTTGTTTCAGACTCCCCTACAGTCACAGCCAGGGAAGGGTAGAGCAAAATTCAATGGTTCCAGAAGACAGAGCAAGCTCAGTAGTCTGTGTGAAGAATTTTGCTCCTACTGTCAGACTAGATGTTTATAGTCTATGGAAGCGGGATAAGCTATATAATGACAGGATTGGTCATGTCCTGGGGACAGGCAATGGTGGTAATATCAGCCCCCATAGGCCAAAGCCTATTTTTGCTTACCCCGACTAGCAAACATATGGACAATGTCCACGGAGGATAGGGGAGCTCTCTGTGAGAAAGCTCTCACTACCCATTTAATTCGGCAGGGAGAGAGCCCAAGGTTGGAAAGGAGACTCTCATTACCTACTTGCCACTTCCCTCTTGCACCAATTGGGAAACCCAGATACTCTTATCTCAGTGGCCAGTGTTAGGGCCCACACCTCACTATTCAGATGTTGATAGTTCCGCACTTTCACAGTAGCCGCATCACTCGAGGTTGTTAACCCACTCTCGTAGCGGATGGTAACATCCACTACCTTAGCACGGATACCTTTCACAAAAAACAAATCTGGCTTAAAGAGTTCATCGATGGTATCTCTGAGATGGGGCTCAACATATACCTCGCATCCCAGTTTCTTGAGCTCTTTAGCCAGCATGCCACACAAGATGTTATGTCTTTTTATCCATGCATCCTGCATAATCAGACAATAACTGATTATATGCGAAAGAGATTCCCATTCAACAGGAAAATGCCTGCATCCCCTGGATGCACCCTCCCCCAGACCATGTGCCAAGAATTCCCATGTAGGGTAAAAATTGGCATGAAGCTGCATAGCTGTTATTAGTTGCAGTGGGGGATGCCTCGGTACCGCACGAGCCAATTATTACTGATCCAATCATTTTCAAAATTCTGGATCCCGCGGCCTTGCGATTTTAGACTGACCCAATTTTCCATTTCCCTTTTCCTCTACTAACAAGGAACAGCATAGATAATTCTGGGGGTCTCCCTTTCCCATTCTTATGGAGACTCGTCAGACAAAGCAACCCTGGGAAATTCGTCCAGGACAGACGGCACTTTGTCCAGATGACTGCCAGCTGAGATCCAGGCCCTCTTCACCTCCTCCTGGATCCCTTCCTGGAACACAATACTCCTCGTGATGTTGTCTTCGGACTGCACAATCCACAGCAGTCTGCAAGCCTGGATGTTTGATATTAGGCTCGCAAGGCAGGGGAGACCCAATCCACCATCCTTATAGCTGACGTACAGGTTGGCATCACAAGTACCAGCTGGTAAATGGAACCAGGATTTAATTTTTTATTGAAAGGTCAAGCGATAGGAGATTAGCGGCACTCAGTCTGGAGTGGTCTGCTGTAAACAGTAATCTTGGTAAGGCATAGGTTTTCAAGATGTCTACCTTCTGAAGTGGCTTCAGCGGGGCTCCCCCAATGTTCTTAATCCAGCAGGCCAGTGTATTTTGTAGTTCGGGCTTCGATATCCCAATCCATGGGTCTATCCTCAGGCCAAGATATCTCTCCGAACTACCAGGATCGATCATATTCAATTGCGCTTCTCCAATTTACCATGGATCACAGTCATTGATCATGTATGACTCTTTCGTATGCCTTATTAGAAATCCGTGGCATTTAGATGCCTGGACCCGCAGCCCGCCCTAGTTGCAAAATTCCTCCACCACTTGCAGATTATGCACCATGCCTTCCCACGAATTGCTGAGTAAAGCAAGATCATCCGCGAACGCTAGTGATATTATCTGCTGGGCACCATACTTATAACCATCCCCATTCTTTTCCAGGTGTCACAGAAAGGGATCGATTGCGAGACTCAACAGGAGAGGGGAAAGTGGATCTCCCTATAAAAAGGCAATTTCAGTTTTCTATCTCCATGGCGCATTCAACTGCCTTTCAATTTACGTTGCAATAAGTCAGTTCTGACTTGTTGTTAGTTCTGTCTGCTTGAAACATTTTGCACATCTTTAATCATACAGGAGCCTTAAAGGGAACAGAAAGTCATTAATAAGGAGAGTTGGCTTGAATATTTTGTGTCTGAACTTGAAAAACAGAAATCATATCAGTATAGTCAAAGCATTGACCCATAGCCAACATAACACTAACTAGCAGTAGGCATGTTTAGCTTTTGGATACTCCATGGGTCTCATGTAAAGGGCCAAATGTTTCTCTTTCTGTGTTTGTTTGAACTTCGCTGTCAATATGTTGATTTTTACTGTTAAGACAGTAATGAACCAAGTACCTTAGGGGAGTAGGAGTCCTCAACTTACATATAGACATGTATATACGTGTCTTACATATAGACATATAAGACAAGAGCTCTCTGGGGTAATGTTAGAAGGACATTACTATCTAAATGGTTTAGAGAAAAAGGAGCAACTAAATGGGGTAGTATTATTGTGCTTTATAACTGTGGGAAAAAAAAAAAAGGCCAGGAAAAGATATATGTGGGTATTTTTCTGCTGCTGAGGGGAAGCAGACTGGAGGAAGCAGAATAGAGAGAGAAACTGCATCAGCCTCCAAGACCCATCACATATGCATCACAGCTGCAGATGAATTGAACATTATGTATTCAGGAACCTTCTGTAGAAATATTGATTAATGGTTACTATGCAAAGAAGAGCTCAATATTCATCTTCTCTGAAATCCACTTATCTATCTGTTACTAGGACTGCAGAAACTTGCAAAGATTTTCTTCTAAAGAAACAAAAAGAAAACTAACAAAGTAAATAATGAGGCAAGCTGAAGCATGTGCACCTGCAGATAGAATTTTTCTAATGCCATTGTTCCTCCCATTGCAGCCAAATAAATTGCCAGTGCTATTTTTTTCTGGGTTTTATTTTTGTTTTGTTTTGTTTTGTTTTGTTTTGTTTTCCTATGACATAGCCTATGCCTAAAACGATTCTAAAAGGTTACCTGCTGAGCAGAAGCAGGGAGAGCTTAGAATTCATAAGAATATGTTACATGAAGTCACACTATGTTGCAGAAACAGTCTGGTATCATTTATATCTTTTTCCTTTTTTTCTCTTTTTTTTTTTTTAATAGTTGCAGAAAAGAACAGTTGCTTGCCTCAGCAACAGCTAAAGCAATGGTATAACTGTTTTGCCACTCTGAGTACACATTCCAGTGTATATATCATTTTGCCTGTCATTTTATTTGATTTGGAGCATCTGAATAACACTCAATTGAATGGAAAAAGATACTGGAGCTGAAACTGGAGCTCCAATAGCTGCCATTATACCTGCTTAGGAAAGAAAAAATGGGAAAGGGAAAGGGAAAGGGAAAGGGAAAGGGAAAGGGAAAGGGAAAGGGAAAGGGAAAGGACCTGCTTGTTTTTCACACACACAAAAAAAATCACAATTCCAATGATTCCAGAAAGCTAACACAACCAAGAAATAGTAGAGGTTCCAGAAAAGAGCAAAGAAGTCAGCTTGCAGAGGAGTCTCAGTAGGGAAGAGGCAGATCAGCAAAGGTTCCAGGCTAAGAGGAAAAGCAGTAGACAGATTTTAGCAGTAGACAGACTGGTTTTAGAGGGCAACAGGTAAGTAACATTTAAGGCATGGCTCTCTCTGCTTCCCCATTAATTCTGAGATTGATCTGGTATCCCCTGCACCAACCCCACTCTTAGGACCCTTATCTCTTCCCTCAGTCACATGGAGACTGAAAGTGCTCCTTCTAACACTTTCATGGATTGTATCTACAACTTTTATAGCTGCCACTCCAGTGGCTCAGAGGATGTGATTTGCACTCTGGCTGATCTTAGTATCTCCAGTCTTTCTTGCTCTCTCTTCCCCCAACTGACCAGCTTGCCAAAATTCCTATCATAGTTTTAACCTTCTTTAACTGTTTAATATAATCCCATTTATTAAAGTCCAGTATTCAAACTCATCTAGTTCTGTGTCCTAATTCACAGTCTTGATGGTAATGTTTGGATTGCATCATGGATAATTTAAGATCAACTGTAATAGTAATAGCTTACTGTAATAGTAATAGTTTAAGCAGTCCCAGAATTAATCTTTAGGGAACTCTCTTAAGAATCAATCTATAGACTCATACTGCTTATTTCAACATCCCTTATTGCTGTTGTTCTTTCTTCTGTTCTTTATTGACTTTATATGAATGAATGCTTGTGCTTTAGAAACGCAAAACCCACACTGACCGTGATTACGTTTCCCGAAGTTTTAAACTATCCTATGATATTCAATTTGACTCTACAGTTCTTCTATTAATGCTCATGCACCCCACAGAGCACTTGTTCTGCATGGCTTTCATGTGAAGGTTTTTTTGTCTAGTTTCAGGGAATAAATCAGCAGAGTTACAGCAGGAAAGAAATGGACCGGTATGTTTAATCCTAGTATCACCTGAAAATGGAGGCTCTACAGCCAGGAGGTCTATAGACAGCCTTCAAGATTGCAAAAATTTTCACAGATGACAATAAAAGTAAAAAGTGTAGGTGAAGTCAAGTTTGTCTCCAAGTCTATCTCTGCTACTCTGCTACCTTTTGTTATATTATTTCAAGACTTCTGATCACATTTCCTTAGCTTAAAAACCTTGTCCTTGGAAATCGTATCAAAGCAAGAGAAAGTTCATGGAATTAGAATAGGAAAGAGACAGAGTGTCCAGCCCAGATGACTGCTCCATTTTAGAACACAAAAGAGGACTCTGTGCACCCCATCCAGCCTGAATTCTGCTCTGGTCAGATTCAAGTCTGTAATATCAACAGCACAATACAGCTAAGCACGTCAGAGCCAACAAGGCACTCCCTTTCCCCTTATCATATAGTGATGGCACCATAGCATGTAAGTTCACAAAAAGATTGTGATCAAAATTCTGCTGTCGCCAAGGTTAAATTTGGAGTCACTTCACTGACGTCAGTAGAGTTATTCCAGAATTACACCAGTGTAAAGGAGGGCAGCATCTGTTTCCTGAAAATGGATATCATCAAACTAATTGAAAACAACAGATGCATCAACAAGAAGTAAGACAAGACAGTTTTGTTTCAGTTTTCTTGTAAAATACCCTTTCATTTATCTCCAGATAATATAAGCTATTTTTTTGGTGTAAAATAGTATAGAATTTTTTAAGAGAGTGCACCTGTGCATATTTGCAACACCTCAAGATAGCTGAAATCTCTTTTTACATATATACTAAGTATATAGTGACTTTGGGTCTGATTTTTTTTTCACAGTTACTTAACTAGAAACAGCATCATTCATATCCTTAAGGATACACATGCCTAACCTCAAGCAACGATCAGAATCTGGACTCCAATTTTCTTTTAACATACTTTGGCTATAAATATCAGTTAAATATCAGTTTTTGGAACTTTTTGATTAATGATTCTCCAAAACTTTATCCTACTGAGTAAACACCTTTATACATGTTTAGTGCAAGTGAAGCCAAAGAAAGAATTGCTTAGATTGTCTTATCTGGGACCTTATCCTTCATATTTACTGGTCTCCTAGCACTTTTCAAGCAATTTCCTCACCAATTGTCTTGTGGTAGCTGAAAACACTCACAGTTCATTTTATCAGAGGATTAAGACTTTAAAATTTGCAAACACCTACTCCCCTCCTAAACTTTATGTACATTGCCGATGACTGCAAGTCAAGTATTCTACTATGCACTTGTTGGTGATTAAGGATACAAGTATTTCAGAACAAGGTTTCTCTGTACTATGAGCTTCACAGAGTGAAGACAAAGTGAGTGAGTGATTCCAGCTACAATAATGTAAAGAGAGATTTCTGTATTTATATGGCTATGATCTTCTCTACAGGGCAAAATCTTCTCTACAGTCTCTTTAGTCTTCTTTGTGAATTGGTTTGCCCATTTCCAGTATTGCATAAAAAAATATGCTGATGTTCTTATTCTTACCAATATAAACCTAAAAAGAAATCCTAACTCCATTCAGTCCTACTTGGACTCAATGCAGATGATGATAGGTTTCGGAGAAACTGTGGCTGACTCTTGCTGTAACCTATGTATCTTTCCCTGATGTAAACAGGACCTGAAGAGAAAAACAAACAAAAGAAATACGCATAACAAACAGCACCTAAGTTTTGACTTGGTGAATATGACTTAAGTTGGACCCCAACATAAACCAAGGTAGTTTAACTAAATAGAGTTTGAGCAATTTACATCAGCAAATGGGGAGGATCTAGCTCATGGTGTAATTCTGTAATTTATAACTAGTTTTCTCCCCTTTTTTTTTATCTAGAACCAAATTCTTCCTCCAGGCTCCTTAATTAGGAAATCCTTTCTCATTAATCTCCTTAGTCATTAGTTTCACAGATGAAAAAGAAACCTTACCTAATTCTGCTGTAACAGCAGATGCTGGGGCTGTCTATTCTTTTGCTTTGAGGGACGACGTTGCTTTTTCCACCATAGTATGGAAAACACTTAAATACACATCCTGTCTCTTGCTGCCTTGAATTTCATTTGTACTAATTCTTCTTTATTTCCTTAGGTGTATTTGTACACTGAATGGATGGGCCTCAGAGAGAACATTAAGTCCAGTCACTTCCACAGCTGACATAGGAAAAGGAGGAAATCAATTGGAATATTGCTCAAAAATGCCACATTTCAGCATTTTCCAAACAGGAATAGAGCAGTTTCATCTTGGAAGTAAGTACAGGAACCCATTCTTAAGGTAGACTTTGAAAGACTGCAAAAAGTCTCTTCATGCTTTTCACAGTATTTCATGTAGTTAATGAGCCCTGGATAAATCTATCCTCAAGAAAATTATTCCATTTTTTCCTTCCTCATCTCCAGCAAGATAGTTTCTGCCCTGTACCAATTTGGCGCATAACTCCTGTGGGGAAACCATTTGGTGAATTGATGGTCACAGGATAACAGCAAAGAATTTTCTTTCACATCAAGACTTTATCTCTTCACAAATTTAGTGAAAGAGGTGTTTCTGCTTTGGGTTTTTTTTTTTTGTTTTGTTTATTTGTTTTTAATAATGAGATGCTTTAGTTCATGCTTCTTGTCACTGGCTACTCATACGACTCCAAATTCAGAGGTATGTTGTCCCCCCAACTCCTGGATTGTGAGTGCTCAGAACTCTTTCACACGATTTCCACTTCTCTTCGTGTATCTCTTCTTTCTTCCCCATCTCCTGGTTTGCATGTCTGTTTTCCAACTCTGGTAATAGTCTTGACCTGGATAGGGCAATTGTACATGATAGAAGATGATGGGATCTTCTTCAGTAAGCAAAAATGGGATACTCATATCTGAGGACTGAAATTGTTCAGTTAGTGTTTTTGCTTGTAGTCAGTCACAAGGAGCAGAGAAACAGTCTGGGAGGTTGCTATGGAAACAAGTCCCGAGAGATGCCTATTTTGCTTCCCAAAGATCTGCTCTGCCTTAAGAAGGAAACAGCTTGACAAGATAGACAATTTTGTATTTCAAACATCCAGAGTGAGGGCAAAGAATTGACAATTTGAAGTGAGATTTTTGAAAGCACCTGTGTGATTTGGCGACACCATTCCTATGTAAAGTTAATGACATAGCATGCTCCTGATCACCTCAGTTTTTAAAAACAAAAATCTGAAGCCTCTTAATAAAACTGCCAAATTGCAGAACTGCAGTAGTCCCTAGTATTAGTGAAGCCCATGTGATTTCACTGTTCTGCTGTTAAGGAAATTTTTAGGAAGGTATTTACAGGTCTATATGGAAGCCTCTAGGTTAGCATTTCTGAGCTTCTGTTTGCTTTTGTATTTCTCTTAGCTCTAACATAGATAACCCTAAGAACAAACTTCACTCCTGTTTAATGTGTAAATGAAGATGCATAACTTTCAGTACTGTGAATTGCAAAAACTGTATAAAGCTCCTTGTTTATAATAAAGTTCCTTTACACCAGTACTGTGTGCACGCATGTGTGTAGTGACTTTTAAAGACACAAACACTGCAGCTAGAACCTCACTGCTGAATTTCACCTGATAGCGTGAAATCTCTTTACAAAAGATGCTGCATTCGTGCTTCCAGTCATTTGTCTCTTTTTTTTTTTTTTTTTTTTTTTTTTGGTCATTTGTCATGCTGGTTAGGAGAACAACCTTTTTTTGGAAGGGAAGGATACTGTCTGGTAGGAGTAATGGGGTCAGGCCCAAGTGAAAAAAACAAACATAGGAATGTTCTGACGTAGGTTCAGTGTGTTCAGTGTGCTTCATGCTTCTTCCTGAACTTATGCTTAACCTGAGTTTTTTATATCTTAGTTTGGGGAAATTTTATCAGCTGATATGCTCAAGAATAAAATAACCCAAACATACATTCACATAAAAGTTAAAGAAAAGTCATTCTCTTGCGCACACACACACACACACACACACGCACACACAAAGATTTCACTACCATGACTCTGAAACACAGCTAAAAGTATCTTTTTACTGAATTAAATGAGAGACAAAATAATTTTTTACACAAGATTGCCAGAGAACCCATCTTGCATATTCTTCTTGAGACTCACTGATTTAACAGGATTACTTTCCCAGAGGTTGCTTGCTTTATGGGCTACAGAGTAAGTCTCAGAGTTTTGACCCTTCCAGACATTTGCCTCATTCCCACTGTACCAAAAAGGAATTAGGCCCTTATGTACCTCTGCAGAGGTGGCCCTGCAAGCTTTTGCCAGTCCTGAGCCCCCACTACACTCCACTCATGGGTTTCCCACACTGTCTTGCAGTAACCAAGAAAAGTGGCATTTTGCTACAGACTTCAGAAAGCAGAAAACAAAGGTTTCGATATAAAGGCTGTGCACTGACCCCAAGAGAATCCCTGTGCATTCAAAAGCCTTTGAGAAGACAAGGGGACTCTGGAGAAATGCAACAGTTAGGATTTGCACAAACAACTTCTACCATGTGATCACAACCCCGATGAGAAGAACCACAATAAAAGCCCTCTAGGCTTGGAGCCAGATCTCAAGGCAACAAACACAAGCAGAGTAGCAAATATGCAAAGAGATCCCATATCATAAGCCTGCTAGTTCTGAACATATGAAAGGACATTCCTTTAGCACTCTTACCTTAATGATTGAAAAGCATAATATATACATATACATAAAAAGTATTCTATATATTTTGCACCTTGATATTAGGTCTATTTTATGTGTTACAGTGTTACATGTGTCACATGCAATATGTAATACACTAATACACATATACAGTATGATGTAAGGCAATAATGGCTGCCTTTGCTTTTGTACGCATATGTGCAAGCAGAATATACATTTAGATAAAAGAACACAAAAAGACGTTTCCTTGAAGTAAAATTTACCAATAGAATCTGAAAGCATCCATTTCCCCTTCTGACTCACTGGCAGCATCTGAAACATTTTAAATTCAGGTACAAGAGCTGAATAAAGAATGCAATGTTCTGGGAAGCAGAATATGCATCTTAAGATGCCTGTCTGGGGCCTCCTGACAAGCTCCACATTTTAGGCCATTTAAGCCATTTAACATTGGAAGCATGAGTTGTCCTCATGAATACCTATTGCATGCAAAGGACATTGCTGTGCCTTTTGTCTAAGAAATGTACAGAATTGGCTAGATCAAAGAAAAGTATCTCATCAAGGTTAACTCTTTCCTTCCCTCATTTGAAAGATCTGGGATATGCTGTTGGGCTTGTGCGGATGGCTTTAGAATGTTTGTTCAGTGCTGAAATATACCTCTAATACTAGCACACTTATCCTAGGGTCTGTAACCAGTTACACCAGTGCAATCTTCAGTTAGCATAGGTACAACTGTCTGTAGTTGAAGTATTTCATAATGGAATTATACCAACATACAAACTTCTGTCAGCTACACAAACCTTTCAGTTAAAAAACAGTGAAGTCTATTGTTCTCACATATAGACTCCTGAAGTATAAAGTACATTTCATTAAACACTATCATGAAGAGATAAACTATGGAGATAAACTACATTTCTCAAATGTGTCTTGCATCAGAAGCCACTTATCACTTTGAAGATTAAGTTGGTATTATAACAGCAAATTAAGTTCAGGGCCCTGACATAAATAAGACTAAAAAACAGAGAATCATCACCAAGCCTGTTGATTTTTAAGCCTGCTTTTGAAATACAATACCTGGTCACAAGCAGCTACAAGATTTTAGATCTGTGCATCTTTTCCAAAATACAACCCCACACATCTTTAGAATGCCAAGGGTAGCAAAGGACGAAGGCATCTGCTGTCTTTCTTCTACAGCTGCAGAACTCACTGTGACAATATAGCGTTTCCATTATTCAGAGTTAATGGCACGGCAGGCATGAGTGATCGCAGCCAAGGGCATTGAGCTGGCACAGGAACTAAGGGCAGGGCTTCAGACAGATGTTTGTAGCCCCTTTAACTGTTTATTCCATGCCTAATCCTTCAGCTGAAGTTGTGGCAAGGACTACTTCTTTGCCAGGGGACTAAGAAGGTTAGCCTCCAGAGTTAATATTCGATTAAAGCAGTCTTCAGAAAAAGAAGAAATCCATGAGGGAGTAGGGGATGACATCTAGCACTTCACAGAACAAAGAACATTTCCAATGCCACAAGGTAATGAAACACATCAAATCAGGATAAGAGAGACCATTATCACAATCATTCTGTTTATGGTATTACAATTCGCAGTCCGGCATGTAAATGCTGAATAGATCTAGCTGCTACTGGGAAAAACGACTGTGCAGCAGCTTGCAGGTCTGTATCGGGACCCAGGATAACAAAATTGATCACACCTCTGTCAGCATTTTCTTCTCTTTATAACCCTGGTTGTTTGGAGGAATAAAATTGGAATATTTCACGGGCTCTAGGTCTTCTGCTTCCAGGAATTCAGATTTACTGAGAGATGGATTACTGTCCCCTTTTTTGGGTTCAGAGAAGGGGGACTGCTGCTGGCCACAGGTGACATGGGTGTACTGGCACTGCTCTTCATGATCAGTCTCACGGTGGTAGAAGTAGTTGAAGTTGGATACAATGACAGGTACAGGCAGGGCTATGGTAAGCACGCCTGCAATGGCACACAAAGAGCCCACAATCTTGCCACCAATTGTCATGGGATACATGTCCCCATAGCCCACAGTAGTCATGGATACCACTGCCCACCAAAAAGCATCAGGGATGCTCGTGAACAGAGAGTCAGGGTCATCAGTCTCTGCAAAATAGACAGCGCTGGAGAAGAGGATTACCCCAATAAAGAGGAAGAAAATGAGGAGGCCTAGCTCCCTCATGCTGGCCTGGAGAGTCTTCCCCAAGATCTGCAGCCCCTTGGAGTGCCTGGAGAGCTTGAAAATCCTAAAGACCCTGACCAAGCGGATGACCCTGAGGATGGCCAAAGACATGGCTTGCTGTTGGCCCCCATTGCTGCTGCTACTTCCCGGCTGTTGCTTCTGCTGCTGCTGTTGGGCCAGCTCAGTGCCCAAAGTGATGAAGTAGGGAATGATGGCCACAATGTCAATGATGTTCATGATGTTGCGGGAGAACTCAGGCTTGCTAGGGCAGGCAAAGAAGCGAACAAGGAGCTCAAAGGAGAACCAAATGATACACAGGGTTTCAATGAGGAAGAAGGGATCAGTAAAGAAGGGGCCAGCACCAGCAGCAGGGTGCAGGGGTGATGGGGTCCCAGTTGGTAGTGGTGGTGGTGGCAGAAGGAGCAGTGCATCATCACTGGGGGGTGCTGCCTCCCCAAAGCCATGTTGGGTACCCTTGGGTTCCTGGCGAAACTCAGGCAGGGTCTCCAGGCAGAAGATGACAATGGAAATGAGGATCACCAGCACAGAGACGATGGCAATGGCCCGTGCTGGCCCTGAGCTCTCGGGGTACTCAAAGAGCAACCAGACCTGACGCTGGAAGTGATGTTGTGGCAGAGGCTTCTCCTCCTCTTGGATGAAGCCTTCGTCCTCCCGGAAGGTCTCAATGGCCTCCTGACCCAGCTGGTAGAAGCGTATCTCCTCCAGGAAAACATCCAGGGGCACATGGACTGGTCTGCGGAGCCGCCCCCCCGACTGGTAGTAGTAGAGGATGGCATCAAAGCTGGGCCTGTTTCGATCAAAGAAATACTCATTGCGGAGAGGGTCGAAGTAGCGCACCCGGCGGCTGGGGTCCCCCAGCAGAGTGTCGGGGAAGATGGAGAGGGTCCGTAGCTGGGTCTCAAAGCGCAGCCCTGAGATGTTGATTACCAGTCGCTCGCTGCTGCAGCAGTTGCCGCTGCTCCGCTCCTCGCCTGCCGCGTCCACCTCCCCTTGGCCGCCGCCACCCGCCCGCGCAGCCGCCAGCGCCAGCGTCTCTTCGGCCCGCATGTCGCCCCGCGCTGCCGCCACTCGCTGAAGAGCCTGGCACGCGCGCCCCTGCCTCAGGAGGCGATGGTGACATGCACGGCCATCCGACTGGCAGCCGCCGCCAGCCGCCCCGCGCCCCGCCTGTTGCGTCCGCGCCGGCTCCGCGCTGCTCCCGGCCTGGGGTGACTCTCGCTCGGCTCCAGCTCCAGCTCGTTGTTCCCCGGGGTGGGGTACGGCGCTGCCGCTCGGCGTGCCTGGCTCTGCCCTCCCAGGCGCGCACACGCGAGAAGGGCGGGGGGCGGGGGAGGGGCGGAGAGGCTGAGGTACGAGCGCATACACACAGACACACACGGTATGCAGAGAGAGATGGAGAGGCGCACAGACCCACGAGGACACAGACGCTTGCACGCTCGAGCACAGATACCCGCAGCTATACAGAAACAGGCACCCCCGCGCACCTGCCGACGTGCTCCCAGACAGCTGCTCCCCGCCCCGCCCCAGCCCGTCGGGCGGGCTCTGGTTGACCTTGAGCATGTCGCTTGCTGCCTGCGGCTCCCATGGCTCCGAGGTCGTCAGTGGTGTCTGACCATGCATAGATGGAAACAGCTTATCTCATAGTGAACAATGCAACTGGAGAAAGATAAACACCCTTTATTCTCATTAAGGTGGTAGGGTTTTCCTCTGCTCCTAGATATCAAACAGGGGAATTTACTCCTTTTGTTTGTTTGTTTGTTTGATTGATTGATTGATTTTGTTTGTTTACCAACACACAGTCAGAACCCTGTTCCTGGAACGGAGCACTGCATTTCACAGGCAATCAGACTTCCAGTCTTTCTGCCTTGGGCATAACCTGTAGATTGCTTCATCTGTATTACACTCAGCAGCAGAAAGAATATGTGAATTCATGGCAGTATACTTTCTCCCTCTTTGCAAATGGAGCTAATGAGTGATGCTGCTTTCTTCCTTCCCAAGGAAAATTCTATTTTTTTCTTGGAAAGTCCGGTGTCAGTGCTAAATATAATTAACCTCTCCTCCTGGTGCCTGTCTAACTAAGCTGGCAGTGTTCAGTTACTTCAGGCTTAGGACATTTAGAACAGCTCATTAGGGCTGCCTTCTTCGGCTCTGTCCTCAGGAAGGGAGGTGAATGTAATTCAAATGATAATTGCTCCTTTTCTCCTTCGTCAGTTGTTAGCATGGAAGATAGCTCTTGTACAAAGAAACATATCTTTTATTTATGTGAAGATAGCTGTTGCACAGGGAAGCATATTTTTCTTTTCTGCTATGCCTGTTTAGGGAACGGCAACCACATGAAAAAGATCTTTTTATAATGAAATATTGTATCTGCCATAAAAGTTAGTAATAGTATGATACTTTAGGCCAAAATTCCTTTTTCAATTATTACAATGAATTATTCATTCACAGGATTATTTGAATCATTATTATATTATATATATTATATTATATATATATTATATTATTCATTCACATGGTTAACTATTGAGAAATCCTTTAAAAAATAGTTTTTCAGGGGGATGGAAAAACTCAAGACATTTTTAAGAGGATAAAGGGCATGTCTATACTGAAACCACTACTGTGATTCAGCCCATCCTGCACTACATTTGAATAAGCAAGCTCTGAGTGCTGCTAACAGCACAGCAGAGGCAGTAGGGAGCTCCACATGGGTCCACAAGATGATTTTCTAGCACATACAGGAGCTCCATGCTATCACAGCTCTGATGTTCAGTGTTCAGTGTTAAAGCCAGCTCAGGTACTTCACGACCTGCAGCCTCATCCAGCCATGCCTGCCCGCTCTGCTCAATTTTCACCACAGACCACCTCACTTCAGGCACCCAGGCCGCTATGCATTGTGATTGCTCCTGAAACACCTTAGGAAATTTCTGTATTTCCATCTGGGTACTTACTCCACACCTCAGACATGGTATCAGTCTCACAAGCCTTTGCCACATGTAAGTAAAACATTTTTCACACACAGCCTGCTCCAAAATCAATCCATGCAGCCATACCTCACACTTCTATATTAAGAGGCTATGTCAGCTGCCACCATTCTGCCTCTGTGTTGATCTGGCTGGACCAGAATCTCATAATGGTAAGTAATTTGCAAAGCAAAAGAAGAAAGGTAGGAAGGATTCAGAGATGCCAGGGAGGGACAAGACATTATTCACAAAGCAATATTCCAGTAAGCAATGCCGCAATATCACAATACTCTCTGTAGAGTATTGTACTTGAGTTGACTGCTGCATCTGAGACCAAAACCCCATGACTAGTCCCAGCTAGATATGCTGCTAAGCTTTGTGCTAAAGTCATGGCTTTGTTTACACCTCCAGTACCTGTATTCAGGTATTAGTTTGTGTGTCTGTGTTTTAGGCAATCCAGTCACCCTCTAAATTCCCTTTAGATTTCTTTTGCTCAGCACTACAGTGTTCTACAGTTTGCTCAGCACAATACGATCCCAAAAGCAAGATTAAGACACAAACGGGGTCAAATGTTGTACAACCTTATAAGCTCTGTTCTCATAATGGTGATAGGACAGAGAGAAGAAAAGGGTAAAAGAAAAAAGAAAGATAAGCAAGCAAGCGGGAGAGATGGAGCAAGATTAGTTACCACCACCAGTTCAGCTACACTTCACCGGCTCTGCTTCACTGCAAGTGATGATCTCTCAGAAGAGAGCTGAGAAGAAGAATAAGCTCCTCTCCATGAGGGAGGAATATATAGTCATTTTATTGTCCTAGTTCTTGAAGAGTCCTCTCCCTTTCTTCAGGTTTTTTGCTTTGGTACTCCTCTTCCCCTCCACTCCACTGCCAGGCACTGCTGAGCATTGTTAGGGTCTCAAGCTGATCTTCCCAGGAAGTCGTACACTGTTTAAAGATAACACACCTCAAGCTGATATCCCAGTCTTCCCACAGACAGGATGCCAAGGCCAAGAAGTCATAAAATGTATGGAGATAAAACATCTGGAGCTGGTATCACAGTCTTCCCAGAGATAGGATGCCAACACCAAGAATTCATAAATTATGTGGAGATAAAACACCTGGAATTGAAATAGTCTTCCCAGAGATACGATGCTGAGGCCAGGAAGTCACAAATGTTGAGACAAACACAATGCAAAAGAGTTTCTTACATGCAGCTGCCATGAAATTATGTGTATGCATCATTTTCTCAGAAAATTCAATCCCAAAGTATCTCAAGATAATTATGCCAAAACTGAGATACCCCAAACAGTTTCTAGATTTGTCTCTGTCATTTGCAGAACTTCTTATCCATTTGCTGACTTTGTAGATTTCAATTTCATTCTACCTCTCCTGAACTTTCCAATTCTCTCTAGCTTTTGTGTTGCACACAGGAGGCTTCCCATCTTTAAAGAGTTGTGCTTCTTCCTATATTCAGAGACTTTTCTCAATTTTGGAGCATCTTTCTTTCTCTGACCTTACTAGTTTCTTTCCTTACTTGCAGTTGCCATCAGTGTCACAGCCAGTGTAATTTTCATAACTCATTAGCAAAAATCCTGCTGCAACTGAACCCCAGTCAACAAAGCACTGAACATGACAGTTGATTTCTTGCCTCACTAGAAGCAGATTCTGAGTGGCCAGAAGAACAGTGATTTATTTCTAATAGGCCACAGCAGACCTCAAGGCTAATTTCTATTAGTAAACTACATCCATGCTATTTAGTTTGCTCTCTAACACGGTGAATCCCATTTTGGCTTAGCTTGGAACAACTAAAACTCTCCAGACTATGTCTGAGTGGAACATTGGGAGTTAACATGGGTCAAAAACCTTACCCAGGAGGCAGTTCAAATGCACCTCTGCTGTCCTTGGGTGGGAAGAGTAATAGGGGCTTGGCTCTGTGGATATGAACAAGGGAGAGAAGGAGCTCTTTCATGAAGAACAGATATAATCCAAGAAGATCTGTAAGAGGTATTGTTCCCCAGTTCTGTCCTGCTCAGAGGAGAATAGATGACTGGTTTTAATAAGACACAAACAAGAGCTTCTTTACTTATCTAATCTTTTATAATATTGCCCTATTTCAAACAAAGGAACTAGAAGCGAAGCAGTCCCTCATACATGTGTTAATTTGAACGTCCTATGACCACTAAAATTATCAACATCAACATCTTAACCTTCAGCCTAAGAAGTACAATGTAACCTTCTACGGCTTTTTTCCTTGAAGGTAGAATCCACTTACCAGGAATATTTCACACACAGAACAAATACAGATTGTCTAAGAACAGCAATAACTAGGGAAAAAAAAAAAAAAAAACAGTACTAATTACCAACTGGTATGGCAGCCACATTTAAATGGTCAGTCTTTTACATTTATATGCATAACCAGTTAGATTCTCTCAGATAGTTTCTCTCCCTACTTCCTCAGCTCTGTAAATATATGTGAATAAAGGGCTGAACAAGGGAGGGAAGCAGAATTAGTTTATGCCCTGAAACTATTAGCCTGCCCCAGCGGGAGGCAACAAGGTCAGTAGGGTTCAGGATGGTATGCTCTTCCTCCTTCAGTCATGCTGCAGTTTTCCGCATTCTCACAATGGACATTGATAAGGTTTCCCTCTGATACCTATTTGATAAAAATATATCCACCTCAATTCTCCTCTGAGCTGCTAGCGCCCTTCATTTTTCCACATAAAATTCTTTACTTTTCCCACAGATTATATATTTGAAAAAGGGCTAGCAAACCCAGTGGATTTATTACACAGATTATAAAAGCAGACATAATACAATGAATACACATGCATACACACATACATACTTAAAAGAACTATTAGCATTAAGATTACAGTTATAACTTCGTAAAGAGACAGTGTAAAATTTCCAGGAACTCAACTTGCTTCCATACTCACTGCACAGGTTGCAACTATAATGTGCTTTGTGTTACCGGTAACTAATAATGTAACAATGACAGCTCTATGATAAGTTGCAGGTGACACTATTATTCATTAGATCTCCCTGGAATAGTCCTGGAGCACTATGTATTCTGCACATTGAATAAGGACAGATTCTTTCTTTGACAAAAATATACAATTGTGTAAACTTATAATTGTGTCATGATACTTGAATACAGTAAAAAGAGAGAAGAGAAATAAGATTGTAGCAACAACTTTCATGTTAGTATTTATTAGCTTTCAAGTATTTAGATCTGTTACCTTGAAGCGTTTTTAGTTCTGTGTTTCTGCTGGACATTAAAAAAAGCCTTAAAATTGAAAATAAAATTGGCAAACATATCCTACAGATGAGTAACATTTCAACTTCTTGTAATTCCAAAATGTGTGAGTATTTTTAAGTAGAAATACAGACTTTAGCTGCCATATAGATACCCCTTAGATATCCCTTGTCCAGGGATCCCAGGGTTCCAATTATTGTAGAATGAAAAACATCTTGACCTGTCATGTGGCCATAATTTTTGGTTTCACAGCACAACTCTGTGTCATGTGAGCAAATGAAAGAGTGAGACCGAGGACAACAGCAATATGCATACCCATCACAAGTGAAAAATGGAAGTATACACCTTAGTAGAGAGTTTCAAAGTTATATATTATCACTTCAGTTTTAATGAGATATAAACATTAGGTTCAAAAGCAGGCATGGCTTCTTAGTGATCTTTGTCCACTCTGCAGGTCAGCTTTCTACACTTCTGATTCTATTCAACCTCTTTTGCTTCTGAACTCCATCTTTCAATTTCCATTTCTTTTCAGCAATGGTAGTTCTCCCAGGTGTGTACTAGGCAAGGTGATGTTGCTCTGGGCTATAGAACCTCCCACTAGGAGTCCCAGCTAAACTCAGATTACACATGCTTCCAATAGCAGTTCTAATGTTTTGAGCTGGTATTATCATCCTCTTACTCATGTAAGAGGATGTACTTTGTCCCTCTGTCTCATATCTGCCTTCTCTGACCTGTAAATGATTATAACTATTAAATAAATAGTAATGAATGGAG
>JAVCKT010009795.1:0-10111 GCA_032273925.1 Rhynchotus rufescens | reverse complement strand
ATTTGTCTTACAATTATCTCTGTCATTTTTGAGTAATATATTACTATCTAACATTACACCTTTGCTGAAAGTGCTGAAGGAGCTTTTGCAATGCATATGTCACCCAATACTGCTTGCAAGCTCCATTTACTGTCTAATCAACTAGTATGTGAAACAGTTATCCCATTTTTTTCCTGGACAAATGCTGACAATACTCATAAATAAGGAAAGAATATAGGGCGACATATCAGGGTGAACTGGAGCAGGATGCTAGTGTTCCTCAGATGACACAGAGTCCATGTTCTGCTGCTGCTAACTGCTTAAACCCACATCAAAATATCAAAGGAAGACCTAACTGTTTATGGCTTTGTGACAGAGAAAGAAAATGTCTTGAAAAAGGGCATCCTCTCCCTTGTAGGCCTTCCGTCCTGGAAAGTTTGCCAAAGTTAAGGGAAAACATGATGCTTTATGGTACAACTACAGATGAGAGCATTAAGGAAAGAAAAGTCCTTAGGAAATGGCTAGTCAGCCTGTAGCTCCTCTATACTCAAAGCAGTGTATGCTGCATGGGAGTGGGAAATATTTAAACCTTCTTGCTCTTACAGACAGAGTTGTCTGACATTAATCCCTATTTTCATTCAGCAAAACAGTGGATATTCCAAGAAGATGGAGGGACTCTGCAGAGTGGTTTGGCTGCAGCATGAGATCTGTGGGGAGAGTTCAGCACACTCTGTTTTTAATACTGAAAAGGAAGAGGTGCCTGCGGGGGCACAGAGAAGATTGAATATCAATAGGGAAAAGTTACTTTATTAGCAACTCTTCACTGTAACAGAAGAGGAAAATTATTGAATTAAGAGGAAAAGGCAGTGACAGTATTCCCTTAAGGGGTACAGCAACTGGTGTGAATGAGTCATGTCACTTAGGGGAAGAGGAGTCCGGATGTACATTCATTCTCTTCATCTTTACACAAAGAAAGGATAAAATACAGAAGAGAGATTACTCTGCAGAGGTAGAAAAGAATACCAGAACCTACAAGAAAGGATATATATTCTACAGAAAGGACAGTTCAGAGGAAAAAATGCTATCATCTAGTTGTTCTTTTTCTTTTATTATGGTACTTTATGGAAATGTAAGTGAGCAGTATAGTCTGCAAATTTAGCATCATACATAGTGTGAAGATTTAGAGTTGGAGATAACCTTGTTATCTTCCTCTGTCTTCCCGTGCTCATTTCAAATCTCATTAAAATGTGTCATGACTGGGGAAGAAAAAAAAATCCTGCTTATACCTAGGTTCTTCTCTTGTTTCTTAGAAGATCTGGGTAGAATTATGTACTTAAAAATTGCTTTCATCTCTTTAAATTAACTTTTATGCTGCTACTTCATCTATCTCCTCTATTCTTTTTGTGCTTACATTTATCATTGTGCTGTGAAGTTATCTTATTAAAGAGCCAACATTTATAGTCTAATGAAAGAGAAACCAGGCAAACTGGATTGCTATACAGTTATGGTTTCTAGTCACCCTGTGCCTAGAGCTTCAGGGGATGCCCTGCCATGTAGGATAATGACAAAATTTGACTTTATTTTTGGCTTAGGTTTGCCTAGGTTTTGCCTGTTCTGTAAAAGGGACTTGTACGACCTATGCTTGATCCTGTTATATAATAAGAATTCACATGTGGGAAGTGGTTAGAAACTAGCTTAGACGGACGTGAGATTCCGACTGCATTAGAATGATGCTTTTCTGAGTCAGTAGCAAAAAAAAAGCATGGTTACGGCTGCAGTGTTAGAGCTGTGAATGCTGCTGCAGGAAGGCTAGATGGTGTTGGCAACTGGATACATTTTTTTTTTTCTGATGCACTGAGATAAGGGAGAAATTAAAAAGTCCTGCTTTTAATGTACATATGAATGGGAAAGTACTTTGTACTTTAAATATCCTTCAGAAAGTTCCAGGGGAACGATGTTACATTTTGTGCTAGGTGATGTGGATTTTATACTTGAAGTCCAAATAGCATAATGAGTGCTAAAATATTTGCAGTTTTAATCCATGCAGAAGGATGTTTATTCCAAAAAAAAAGAAGAGGGAGATTTTTCCTCATCTACAGGCTGATATTTAATTCACAGAATAATCTGAATCTTGTGATCATTTATAGAGTGTACTTACATGCTTTTTTTTTCCAGTGTTGGACTATATATCTTCTACAACTAAAGGTTACATAGATTTTTTTTTTCTCTTTAGAATTTTCTTAAAACTTTTTGCAATGAACTGTATGGTGCACCTGAGTATAGTAGCAAGACACTGAATCTTGCAGGCTGCTTGCCTGGTTGGTTGGATATTTCTGTTTTCTTGCTGCCCTTGTCCTCACAAAATGGTGTATTCTTTAAGTGCTGGCATCTCTTTAGAATCAGTACACGAAGCCTAACATATATATCCAAGGTCATCTAATTTCACAGTCTTACTCCGTTCTGGGGACATTTTTCTCTGGTTGGCAGAATTTGACTGATCTTGGAGACAACATTGTCCTGCTGTTGCCTCAATGCACACTATTATTCTCAAAAGAGAAGGAGTGACCTAAGTGAAGAGAGTCAATCCCACCCAGGGTCTCTCTCTACTCAGAAAATGCAAAAAGCAAGAAGTCAACAAGTGTTGAAAAAAGAGAAAATTTCTTTGCAGAGAGGAAGAGGAAAGAAGGGCTCTAACTGCAAATTTCTCTCCACTCTTTACAAAGACCATCCCCAAAAGTGTCACTCTGACACTTATTTCCTTCCCAGGTTTCGACATCACCAGCCAAAAGAGCCCTTTGGCACTCTGTTAACTGCCAGATATTCTGTCCCTTTCATTTCTCAACAGCCTCTGCAAATGTTTAATATGGCACTGCAAAATGACTGGTAAAAAATTCAACAGCATTATTTACTGTGGTACTTTGATGTTTTATTGAACGAAACCATCTGCTTGGGAATGTTTTCCAACATTCTGGGCAAGATCTAGAATTTACAGCTGCAATACAGCTCATCCGGGGGAGTTTCGCTACAGAAATGCCACCCAGTGTATCATAAATATATGAGGCTCTGGAAAAAGAGAAATTATGAGGAAGCTATTTCCTGCCCTCCCATGAACATGGCCAACTGACTTCTTGATGGAGAAGGTTCAGAAAAGTCATGATTTTTGTTTTTTCTTTCCAGGCCGATGGCAATACTGTGTATACTCTGTACATTTGTGATTGATTTCTTAACTGACTCTTAACTGAGTTGTAGACATCAGTGGTTTATATGCAGCTGATGGCAAAATGCATTGTAGGGTGGATTTATGGGCCTCCTAGTAAGACCAGGGTAGCAGACAGAAGATGTAACCAGGTGACATTTTCATTCACTTTTCTATGGCACTAAAAGAAATGGAAGTCTTAAAATGAGAGGAATAAATTTTAGCTTATTTTCAGCCTCCGAGTTACTTGTTGCTTTGAGGCAAAACAGGAGGCAGCTGTTGATAATGGTCTGAAAAAGGTCAGAATAATCCCCTGAGTCTACTGTAGCCGTAAGGGTGTATATTAGGACAGAACTGAATTAGCTATATGTAAATACTCAACTATTCCTTGATTTGCAGTTGCAGCCTTGGTCTTACTCAACTAAGTGAAATAGCATTGAACAATTTTCTGACAATTTCTTGGACATGTGAGAATAATGAGAGAGCTGGACCTGTTCAGCCTGGAGAAGAGACTGCTGAAGGGTGATCTGATAAGTGTATACAAATACTTCAAGGGAGGGAGTGAGGAGGATGGGGCCAGTCCCTTTTCAGGGGTGGCCACTGATAGAACTAGAGGAAACAGCCGCAAACTGAAGCACCAAAAGTTCTGCAGGAACTTAAGGAAAGACAATGAGGGTGACAAGGCACTGGAACAGACTGCCAAGAGATGTTGTGGAGTCTCCTCTGGAGATCCTCAAAACTCCCTTGGATGCAGTCCTGTGCCATGTGCTTTAAGTGACCCTGCATGTGCAGAGGGGTTGGACTAGATGGTCTCTAAAGGTTCCTTCCAACCTTAAGGATTCTGTGATTCTGTGATAAGGAACCAAAACTCTGAGCTGGAGTTCTGGCAATTTTCCTTAATTACCCTTTTATTCTCTGTTCAAGCAAGGTCTTTTCCGAACAGTGGTCTGAAAATATGCTTTCTAAGGATTTTAAAGAGACCAATCATAGAGCTTTTATCTGACTATGCCCTAGTTAAATTGATAGGAGTCAGCATTCTGTGCAATGAAATGAACACAGAGTCCTCTACTTTCAGAAACTCATCTGTATTTAAGACAAGGGATTATAAATTCTGATTCAGAAAATTCCTTTGACTCAAATCCCTTGCAAAACACCTTAGCCATGGAGGCCTTAGCCACACAGCCTATTTCCTGCTGACTTGCAATAACCTAGCAGATTAGGAAAAACAAATGCTATGCTATCTATCCTAAATAGTAGTAGGATATGTATAGCATACATTTTTGGATACTTTAACAAGATAAGACAGAAACTGTGTTAGAAAGTAGTGCTTGAATACCTGAGCAAATAGGTCTGGAGTTGTTTTGAGCCATATTGAACTAATTTGTTAGAAAAACACAGTAGTAGGCATAATGTTTCAGAGACAAATGTAAAATTGACAAAATTCCTTTAAAATATGCTTAAATGTAATTAAGAAACAACTGAAAAAAGAGAGATTCAGTTTAGTAGCAAAAACACTGAAAACAGAATTTGACTGTATGTGCATACACACAGAAAAAGTACTTCAATCGAATTATACCTATAGAGATATAAAGTTGTGATATCATTACTGATTGGAACACTTAACAAGTCTTTAATCTAAACAACCAACCAGATATTACAATACTCTGGAATGTAAGACTTAAGCTGCAGCACGTAACAAATTTGAATCTCTCATTTTGAACACTTATTTTTAAACAGAGCTGCTAGAAATGTTTTCCTAAATCTTTATGCATCTTAGGTAATTAACTTAATTTGTTTACTTTAAAATAACAACAAAACCTCACCTAATGAATAGCAAAATCTAATTCTGAATAAAAACACTATAAAATATGTATTAATATATTTTTTCCAGACAGAACTATGTGTGTTTTAAGTTGGTATACATATTTCATGAATCTAATACAAAAAAAATTGTATACTTATGAAACATGACTGTATTTTCAAATTGTATCTAAATCTTTTTTTTTCTTATTTAATGTGTTAAGAATGATTGCCTAGAGTTTATTAGAGTTTCCTTTAAAAAGCAGTATAAGTCAGTATAATGTGATACAATAGAAAACAGCATCAGGATGTAAGTAGTCAAACTGAAAATGGATGGCAGAACAATTTTGGAGATAAAATGGTCTTCATATTAATGGAAGGATATCTCCAGTGACCAACATTCATGCTTTGTTACAGAAATACCTTTTTTAAATCAGTTCAGCAATCAGCACATGGAGTTCATGCCAAAGACAGCTCCTAACTGCTCCTTTCAGGTGGACAAACAGATGAGTCTTGAGAAAGCAGAATGATGCGACTCCTATAGTAATTTTAAACAGTTGAATCAGGGCTCAACCCAACCCCATGATTGGAAAGTTTCACTTTTCATCTTTCTTCATCTCAGTCATATTTTACAGGAGACTTTCCTATCTTTCTCTATGCCAGGAGTTAAGACTTGAAAGACTGCAGTTTTTTAAAGCTGGACACAACTTAGATATAACTTTATAATTTAGATATATTTTTCCCCTTACTTACTGGCAACCCCTGTAAGGTTGGATCTGGAACATTCATTAACAGGTTTTTTTGAGTTTTTACATTACTGCATTTGAGTTTAGTGTACATGCAAAACCAGAAATAAGCTCCCCACCTGAAAGACAGACAAGATACAATACTATTTTCTTTATCATTACTCTTCCAGCTATCTTGGCTGCCATTAAGTTATCATGGGAAAGTGAAATCCATTTTGCTACTGGTCTGGATTCTTATAAATGGCTCCTTGCTTCTGCTAAGCTCATGTACCCTTCAGGAAAAACAGTTTTGGTTTCATTGTGGACGTAAGATTTTTGTCTATCTCAGTGTTTGGTAAATTTGACTGCATACACAGCTCTCCACAGACAACTGCTGCAAAGTAGTTAATGGCAAAATAAAGACCTACAGATGCTGGTGAAGAAAAAGGGGAACTAAATTATTACACCACTTTGACGCCTGACTTGAAGTTTTCAAAATTCTGGTCACTAGCAAGATCTTTTAAGTCATCAGCACTTGAGCTGTCTTTCAAGCAAGTGAGTTCAAAATCTTGGAAATATCTCTCTGCCTTATCTTTATGAGAGTGAAGACAATCTGTGCTTACATTATTCTTTCCTAGTAACCATTTTTCAAGAAATATTGAGATGAGGAAATTCAGGGATTGTTGGGAAATAACTAATGGACTGACATTCTTTTAAGCCATAAATCATATCTCAGTGATAGAGATGGTTGGGTTAGTTGTGCTTTGGTAAAACTACAGATATTCTTTATGGTTTTGAATAACATAAATGCAAAGAATGGATCTACTATTAGTAGCCCTTTTTATCATTCTCATGTGAAGTATGCAAACTGAGGCCGACTCATAGAGAAGCATAAACATATTTCCCTTAAAATTCACTTTGAAATTGAAGAATAATTCATAAATCTTGAAAAGAATCTCCTGTGCTAGAGGAATCATGAATCAGGTAGCTTGAAGTGCACTAAAGTCATCAGTCAAAAAAAATACTAAACTGCTGCCTCATCTATTGCTACCTCCTGTGCTTTCAGTCCATACATAAATGGACAATCAAAATATGTGTATTCAGGTTTGTTTCAGAATAAAAAGTACCAGCCATTCACAAGAATATTTCATCACTCCCACAGACTTTAGAAGCCATTCAACTACTTGCTCAGAATACATGTGGCTCAGAATCTATCACCTTTTTATTTTTTTCTCTGTTAGAAAGACATTTATTCAAAGCAAATGCACTACAGGAAAATCTGCCTGTCTGCCTGGCTTCCTCTTGGAGTTACCACTGATGATAGAAAACATAATTATATGGGCCATGGAAAATGTTTGCTTTTTCTAAAGATCATTAAGTTTTATTAATGTTATTTTTCAAAAGCATTAATTCCTGAAACAAGTAGCATGCACAAGTAAAGTTGGACTAGCTTCTTTTTCTGTTTTTTTTTTTTTGTTGCAGCTGTCAGGGGCAAAGACTATATACGAGCAAGTGCTTCTCTTGAGGTGACAGTGTGTGAAGCATGAAATTTAGCTGGATGTGGGATGTTAGATTGTGTCCCTCCACATCATTTACTCTCTGCATTGAAGCATTAGAGAGAAGTTGTGGGCTGAAGGGTTGTTCAGGAATGAGCTCATGGTAATGCCTCCATTACTGAGGAACACTCACTCTCTTGCTCACATACACTGGGTTATCAATGCACAGGAAACTCTAGTCTCTCTCTCTCTCTCTCTCTCTCTCTCTCTCTCTTTCTCTCCCCCCCCCCATATGAAATATTTACTACTACCACCCACCTTCTAACCTCATAAAAATACTTAAGGGACTTTTAAAGGTTATTGTCTTTCCAGCCTTATTGACATATCTTGGGACAAGTCAGGCATTTAAACATAAAAGACTGGTCCCTCATCTCTAATTTCATGTTATCCCTATTTCTAGCCTCTAATGAGTCATTAGATTAAAAATATGATAGTAATCATTATCATAATTGGATATGTATTTCATTTTGGCCATCAGCTAGAACTCAATAGTGTGGCCATTTTCTTCAGACACCCAAAAGGGACAAGACAAGAGAGCAAGAATACACCAACCCAATATTCAGGCATGACCAAGATCTTGCTGTACAGTAGGAGGAGCTAGATAACTCTGCTGGCTCCCCAGTACTGAAGACAGCCAACTGACACATGGTTGATTTGTCCTCCCATTGCTTGCATCTTTCAATCACACTGTCTGTATTTTAGCTACTGCTGGGATGTTTGGTGTTCATGTTGGAATCTTCTCTCCTAAAACATGAAAACTCACCAGTTTTAGAGAATGTACTTCACTGATGGTATATTAGGAAGAATAGATAGTTGATAGGGTTAAGTTTGCTCTTGAATCTTTTGTTTTATTTCTGCCATCTTAAGGATTTAAATTCTTGTTCTAGTCTCTGTGTTTACAGTTTTATCTATTGCTACAAAATTCCTGACCTTCTTACTTCAGTTCCCATGAATGAACTGTATATCTTTCAGGTTTAGTTTTCCCTCTTGTTCTTCACAGAGTAACATTAACAAATGTTTTAATTAATATGATGAATGCAGAGTGAAATCAGGATCCTTCTAGTAAGGGTTTTGCATGTAACTTTTGAGAAATTATGATTAGAAACCATAAATCAAAGTCTATGCACAAAACTATAAAGAGCAAATAGGGGAAACGGTTGTCCCCAAAAATAGATCTCCTAGATATAGTAATGATGGTCATGAAATGAACACTGGATTTTCTTGTACTTGGCCACTATTAAATGGTGTATTAGCAAGATGATTATCTTGTCATTGTAAGCTGCCTTTCATAAAGCAGTGCCTTTTATAAGAAAACACCCTTATATAATGAGAACACAAACCAGAAACAAAGGCTTTTTTTCCTTGTATAGGTGATGTAGATGATCAGTCAGCCATTCTGTATTTAGTGGACATATCACTTTTACATCCAGTTCTTTTGAAAGTACCATTCCATTCTTTGAGGTAATAAGAGTACTTGGCTTTCCAAATCTACACATTTAAGAAAACAGAATTTACCTTAGATCAAAAGGGAGAAAAGATAGTAAGTCAGTTTTTGAATATATACATTTAAAACAAAGTTTTCAAAAGAGTATAGTTTCCTACCTAATACATATACCTGACAGGAACTCAGAAACAAGATTATCCTATCCTTTGCCTCACTGAGGTGTCAAGAATGTCATGTATTTATCATGAGACATATTTGCTGGCAAAAGTCTGAGGGAACTGCAGCATTAGTTCTGAATTTCCTACTTCTTGGCATTTGAAGTATACCATTTGGACATTATTCAAAATCCTTTGACACAGATACAGCAGGTCCCATCCAGTGAAATGAGATAGGTGAAAATCTACTGACAGAAGAAAAAGGGACCTAAAATGTTTCATTACAGTGATGTGTAGCTGCTTCAGTCATTACAATGTCAGAGCAGGGTTATGAGACATTTCCATTTTTAACAATGTTAATGGTGAAGGGCCTGACGTCCTTATTAAATTATAGTCCAATAGATTTGTCAGTCTTAAAGATCTCTTTTTTTTTTTTCTTAGAGAAATCCACCGTAATGGGATCTATCTTGGGAGTTAAAGTGGATGCTGCTAGTAATATCAATACTAATAATATAAGTTGTACAACCAGCCTTGTCTAGAATCCTTGTCTAGGATCTTAAGGCGCAACACTGTCACTGGCTGAAAGATTCTGAAGCAAAGCAGCAAGCCAGTGGTCATTTGCCCTGTGTTATGATCCTGGAATAAATGACCATGCAAAATGTATATATCAGAATCCAAAAAATCTGGTCTTACGTAGGATAAAAACTGCTCTTAGTTTTAAGAAATTTTAGAAATGATTGATTTTACATTATTATAAATTCTAAAACTCTATAAATTCTAAAGTCTTGTAAGCATCATGGTACATTTCTGTCTTGCAGTTTATGTGCATATTTGTTCACATGTAACCCTTAACTTAATGCATTACAGAAAACTACCTGCAGAAAAACAATAGCAGGGACAGAAGTGAGAATTTACACTTTCTCATCCTGCTTAGTTCATTCTCATTGCGATAGTTTTACATTGGTATAACAAAAAGATGACATCTCTAACCATTTTGCTAAGATTTATAAAAACTATCAGCATGTTAAATAAGTACAAATCACATTTAAATATCTTTTGGAATGTCTATATGTATTTAGCCAGCTTATTTAAACTACCAACTGTTCAAGTCTAACTGAAAGCCAACAATTTATATAGTATCCACTATCATAAATCTACACTGATTTTTTTCCTAAGTTTCAACATATGAATTACCAATCTTAACACTGCACAAAGTTTTCTAATAATTAATTTCATGAACTGCAATAGAATGTGTA
>JAVCKT010009790.1:0-12860 GCA_032273925.1 Rhynchotus rufescens | reverse complement strand
CTTCTCAAAGCTCTAACCACTCATTATACCAAAGTATTTTTGTCAAAGTATTCCACAGCGTTGTTCATTAAAGTTGATTTTCTTTGACTATCATGACATTGACCTTTTGGTCTCCCCCTCTCACCTTCTAGCTGCTCGTCACACTGTTCAACTTTCTGGGAGGGTTCTGCAGTCTCAGCTGGACCCATTTTTCTTCCCCTGTCCTCACCTCTGGGCCAGCTCACATGTCAGTTGAGAAATTCCATTGCCATCTTCATCCTGATGACTCACCATTCTACATTTACTCCAGATGTGTCTCCTGCCCAAGTTAAATCTGTCCTCAGCACCCAGCACAAGATCAACATACAGAGCACTGAGTGACCCCCCCCAGTTTCCCCAGCACTACCCATCCTGCCAAGTCCTCAGGCCTAGAACCAAAGGCATTCATCCTCCTAAGTGCTTCTCAAAAATAGATCTTGTCTATTTTAGCTAAAACTGTGGCCTTTCTGCATCACAGTTAACAAAAGTGTCTTCTCCTCAGCTTTGACAAATACAACCTTGCCCCACATATTTTCTTTCAGAATATTTCCATAACGATCGCTCTTCCCAGCCCACCACTTTGAACACATCACCTCTCTCTCCACATCCTTCTGCTGCTCTCCCTGCCTCTTCTGTCTCAAAGCTAAGCTAGTGGCCTTCCCTTTCAAAACCCTTCAGAGATGACGCCCGTGCTTCCCGTCATCTCGTTTTGTTTGTCAGGATATTGACCTGCATCTCCAAGGAGCCGATAATGCCAGCTTCCATGGCACACTTGCTTCGTTTTCCCACCAAGCACCTTTGCACTGTCACACATGCTGCCCTTCACACATGGGAAGAAAACACCTACACAGACACCACACTATCCGTCTTCAAATCCTTCTTGAAATTTTATTTTTTCCCCAAGGTCTCTAGAAGCCCTGGGAACTGTCAGGCTGCCGCTATTAAAAGACAACTGCCAAACCTGCTAACTCACATTAAGCCAAATCCCAAATCCTTTCTGCATACAGGTATCGCCTCCCCTAACACACACAAATTGCAAGCTCTCCAAGGCCTAGGTTGCCTTTTTTAATTTGTGTTTGCACGACACGGAGCACAACAAAGTCTCGACCCTTGCCATATTCTATAGAAATAATAATAAAAAAGTGGCAAATGGGATGCCAGAGAAAGGGTTAATCAGTTTACATCAATTAGTCCGTAACCAGATACCTTTCTGAACACATTACAAGCTAATTAGACTGTTTTAATGATGTAAGGTTTCCATCTTGCACTTTACTTGTTAAGACTGTTGTAGTGCCCTGCTGAGAAAAGCATGTAGGCGGAGCTTCCTTAAAACGCCATCTTTTTTATATAATTTTGAAATTTCCCATAATCTTTTATCGAGGTTCAAAGAATTGAAGTATGAAAGAATTTAAAAATATGAGTGATCAAAAAAGAAAAAAATATTTCAAAATGAGTTTTCTGCTAGTTCTACTCAATTTACCTCACGGTCATTACCAGATTGTACCCACAAAACTATGTTTTGTCCTTTTATTTCCTCTTAATCCAAAACTAATTGCTATTTGGTCTCACAAACTTCTATAGTTATTAACCAAAATAACTCAAAAGTAGTAAACACGATTTCCTGCTTTAGGCTAAACAAGTTACTTTTTCATTAACGGTCAACTTTTTGATACATCTTTTTCTGTTACTGATGTTGGCCAATTTATAGTTACAGGCAACCTCTAATAAGGCAGCCAATCATTAGCAATGAATTATCTAAATATGAAGAGTCCTTAACACTGACATTTCTTTGGAAGCCAAGTGTTATTTTACACTATGCTGGTAGTTTAGAGGAAAATTAATCTGTATTGTTACACCGATAAACATTCTCTCTTTGGGGGGGGAAGTTTGTAGCTATGATTCGTATCATACTGAGTAGACCTAAAAAAAACAGCACACAACTTGAATGTGTAATGACACATTTGCAGATAAGTCCTATTTGAGGCCATATGTTACTACTTACTACATCAACTGTATTTGAAACTTTTTTCCTCAAAAAGAAAAAATGACTGTCTCTGTAAATCACCAATAAACCATCAACCCCAGCATCCATAGCTCCCCCTTCTCTAAAAATGATAACTTGGTCATGGGGCTGTTATATGTTAAAGAATGCTTTAAGGTATGCAACCATTAAAAATCATTTTTGTGAACACTTAAAAAAACACCTAAAACTGTATCTGAACATTCATCTGCACTGTCCTTCCCTGGACTTTCCATTTCATCTCCTTTAGCTACTTGGAGAAGGTATTAGCTAATTTTCCAACATCTAGGTGTTGCCATTACCTGCTTACTCTTCAAGAAGTTCCTTACCTGAACTCTATTTTTCCCCCCTGCTCTGAGGGTTGCCTTTTGTCTGGAAATCTTCAAGTGCAATTTCATTACAGCTTTTCTGCCTTTCATAGCACATGTCCAAATTTTCACCAAGGCCTCAGACACACAAACCCTACCCAAGCAAGGTTAGACTCACTAATAAGTTTGTTTGTCCTCTGATCCTTGTGCTCCAACATCCATCCAAATGCAGAACAGTTTAAGTTGGCTTTATTTCCAGGGACACGGCCTAAACTATTGGAAATATTTAGCATTTATCCTAGCCCAGCAGCACATGCATGCTTAGTTACTATCAGCTGATAAATTATAGCTTGTTCTTGCAGCTAAGCTCTAAATAGTTTGTTTTTTCCCCCTTTTTCTTAAACTCTCCCCTTAAAAAGGCTTAGTAGGCAAAACTATCCTATTGTTTCTCAACTATCTTCTATAAACCCATCTAAGTGGGTTACCATCTGTTGCTTATAAGCCCTGTTGGACTTGTGCAAAGAATTTACGTACAGTCTGTCCAAATGTGAAAAGGGCAAGACCGAAAAAAAAAAATCTGTAATTCTATACCACCCCAGAGATCTTAAAAATGGCCCATTCTATCTGCATTCAGGCAGAACTATCAGCAGTTTTTCAGGAAAATCTCATTTCATGACATTCCCCAAAGGTTCATTGACATATTTTTCTCTGGTCAGAACAAATAGGGGTAAATCGACTTTTTTGCTAGGATTTCCTTGGCTATTTAGCTTGTGTTATTTTGACTCATACTGAAATTCAAATACCTATTCTAACTCTTTGAAGTCAGATTGATCAAATTATTAAAATAATCTACACAATAGTCAACATGATCACTGCACCAAACTTTAAATCTCAGATGTCTAAGTGATGATCTGACAGAGCACAATAAAAGCATAAAGAATTTACAGCACAATCCCACCCTAGTCACGGTGTCTATCAAATTGCATTAAGAATAGTAAGTTGATTAATACACAGCAAGAAAATCCTTATGTTGAAACAACTATGACTATGACTAAGGCAGACAGGAGGAAGAAGAGAGAGATGTGAAATAGGCAGGACCTAACAGATCCTCACGTGCATTAGGTGAAACTCTTGACCTCCCAAAGTGCTTTTGGGGAATGATTACTGTGCTTGGCTGATCATATTCCAAACAGTCTCAACTGCACTTCAATAAATAATTTATGTATAAAATTTAAGTGTATATTTAAGTATGTTTATTAGTACTTTTTTCTATAGTAACATTTTTAAAGTGTCTTGGTTTAATGTTTTTCCCCCCCTTCAAAAGAAAGACTATTTCTTGCTCCAGAAACCAATTCCAGTACTGAAGAATACTGGAATATCAGAATATCAGTCCCGTTCAAGGACTGAACTCCTTAAAGCAGGAGCTGAGACTACACTGAAATAAACTCTTCCTCCCCAACGTCAGTTTTGGTGCATTAACAGAATAGTTACAGACAGAAGGGGTTCTCATTCGTGGGCTGCAGTGAAAAATCGGGGAACCAGGGGGAGAAAGAAAAAAAAAAAAAAAAAAGGATAAATCAGGGATAAAATCTCAATGTTTCTACTCCATCCCTAACGCAAAGAGAGATTAACTCCTGAGGAAATGCTGATTCAGGCCCTCAACAAGGTCTTCTCATTTCAGCTCATTAGCAGGGCTATTTTCGTGCGTGACGCAGGAAGGAACAGCCCTGCAACCAATTTCACCAGCATAAAGCCGCAGTGCTTATAACAACTGCCCTACAGCTTCAAAGGGGCTACAAAGCTGCCGCTTAGCAGTGGTGTCCCACTCTTAATTAAGATTTTTGGAAATGTTGCAACTCAGCTGCATGGCCATTCCATCACAATTGCCAGCTGACTGGAAGTGGTTTTCACAGCTGGGCTGCTGATCCAAAGCCCAGGGATGCTGCAATATCACTGATTTTGCAGCACTGTTTACAGCCATAATTAATATTTTTGGAGCTGCAGCTCAAGTCAACTTGGTGACCGCTCTGTCTCACTCGGTAGCCAGTTGGAAGCCACGTCAGAAGCTTCAAGGCCAGTGCACAGACCAGCAGAGACACAAGTCAGTGTGGTGCCTGCTCTGCAGACCACTTCCAGCACTGCATCACTCCCACCTTACAGTTAAGAGCAAGCCTTTAATAAGCCCCAGAGCAAAGATCCATTGGAAACCTCCTCAGTGCCACTTACTTCACATTACAGTGACCCCAGGTCCCAGTGCAGATACCACCCCTGTCTCTAGTGAGAGCCACGTCACCACTGGCTTCAGTGCGACCAGCTCAAGCTTTCCTTTGCTTCTCTGCAGACCCACTCCTTAGCAAAGGGCTTAAAAACTGCTGGAGTGCATAACTAGGACAGTAACAGCCAGCTGTGTAAATGTCTCTGCGCCTGTATTTTATATTATCTATAAAATATATAATATCAGCTCATTTAGAAGATTTGGTCTCACACAGAGCAAACATTTAATCAGCATGATTAAGTTCATATTTATAATCTATATCTGACATGGTCTGCATGGACGTTTTAGATGTTACAGTGCCCGATAGAGCCCAGAGACACATTTCCTATCCTGTCATCTTACTGAGTATGGGATGTAAATGACATAGTGGAATTTTAAACTACATGTGTATTTCTGCATTCCTGCCAAATAATTCCTAGTTCTAGAGATCTCCTATCACCTTCCTGGGACAAACATAAGAAACAAATAAACCTTTGGTTTTGGTGATTTAGCATGAAGCATGTTGCTGATAAAACTAGAACATGCTCAAAACAGAAAGTTTGCCTAGGTGCTAATACATGTCATATTTCAAAGCCACGCATTAATGCTTTTCACTGAAAGTAAGTCAGGAAAACCTGCTGGATTACATCCCCCTAGATTTCTAAAGTTCAGAGATCACACACAGCAAGAGAGTTTAAGTGAAACCTCATGAAAGGCAGTAAAATAAAAGTCAGCTGTAGCCCAAGTTGTAGACTTCTCATTTGGGGCTTTTGTTTGTTCACAGCTGGTTTGTTTGTCCCCTACAAGACACTTTACAAAGTATGTGTTTTATTGGGGGGATGATCCAAGTGGTGAATGCTTTTTAGGACAAATTGCATAAAACAGGAATTTCTCTATGTACGTTCCACTTGGTTACATATATTCCCTTGCTTACTTTATATCACCTGTTATATTAATCTTGCTCTCCTGCAACGACAAAGTGCACATGTGGGGTGGGCAGCTGATTGTTTGTTTGTTTTAATTCCAGCCACAGACCGAAACTAAAGGCACTAGAAGAACCCAATGAGGGGAGGGAGAGGAGATCACCAAGTCAGGCCACTAAACAAAACAAAACTGGGCGTACGGGGGGAGCGAGGAGATTAATCTTATTAGGATCGTATATCATGAGGTTGTCAGGTGTGAAAGCAAACGAATGGCCTCTGTTTATCTGAGCTAAACCGTGTGGTTCACCAAAAGACTCACTCCAAGCAGGGCTATGTATTTTTTTTCCCCCTCCTCTTAATAAATTGGCTAAGTCAGTGCAGAATGTTGATAATGAAGTGTGTGCAAGGGAGGTCTAAGCTCTTACCTTCCAGTGTTCAGATGCAACCACGCTTTTTTCCTCCCCCACCCCCGTTTTTTTTTTTTTTATTTATTATCACAGCTGATTCAGAAAGCCCTTTGGAAAGATGAAGTAGGTAGAAATCAAAATAAATGGATTCTATTAAAACTAGCAATGCATCAACTGCTTGATAAAGTGATTAATAAACAGCTTAGGATGGTGATTGATTAAACTCTTTAATCAAAGTGCTAAAGTGACTTAATATGGATAGTTTCAACATGTTCAAAGTATACATTTTCTCAGCCAAGGGTTCAGAGTTGTTTATGTAACTTTTCTGAAGTGTATCCCATAGGTCTAACCTTCAGATAGCTAGGGCTGTGGAATGTGTAAGTATTATAAAGTGCTATAAATATTGCATTGGTTGCTGAAAGTTTACAAGCAAAATTACCCTGTTTTCAATGGGCAATATTTCTACCCCCGAATTTTAGGTGCTAGGCTGCTTTATATCACATTACAACACGACTTTGAAAAAGGATGCTACAAAATAGAAAAGTTTTTTAGATTCATTCCTTTCTAGCCTCATCACCAAAAAATAGTATAAAACTAAACATAACAGTAGCAGAAAAGGATTATTTCGAGGTGGAAGACAAATTGCATACTTATGGCAAAAGGCATTTCATCTGCTTCATGATTTGATATCCTTTTTCCCCCCACACACAGTCAGTCGTCAGCTATGTTCGTTAGCCTAATTCACTGTTTCAGGATGCACAGGAAGGTCTGCAGGTGAGATGTAGAGGCACACAGGTGCCCAACATTTCTATACAGAATACAGAATTTCCCCATCTCAGACTTGGCCATTTGACTACAATAACGTATTAGCTTTCATTCATTGTATAAAAGAGTTTTGAGGGTTGTTTTGAATGTACCAAGAAACTAAAACTACCCTTAAGAATGCCACAACCAATTTCAGAGAATTTTTTTGCCTTTTTACAGCAGCACTTTTTTATACCAGTATCATATTACTGGTAAGGAGAGGGAAGAGCACTCTGACTCATGAGCTTTCAAGCTCCTCCAACACTTAAAGCCTGCAAATTTTAAAGTCCTTACACATAGGCATTTAGAACCAAAACTTGAAAGATTTTTTATATATATATATATATATATATTTGTATTCAGTTAAGTGTCTGGTACGAGAAAGAAAGAATTGGTTATTTCTAAAACCAGGCATATCATCTGGTAAAAAAAAGTGCAAAAAAATGACAAAAAAGAAAAGCCACTTTCCTTGCTTCACCCTGAAGACTTGTGATAGCTCTGGAAGCCTGGGCTGCAAACCAAGTCTGTGGCCTTGTAAAAGGTAATAAATGTTAGTATACTTTTAATGCACCATAACTATTTCTAAGCTCAAACCATCAGTCATCATTGCATACAGCCTCTCCTTGTACGCGTGCCAATGTTTCAGGTAGCAATACAATTATCTGCCGTGATGAGCATATAGAAAACAAACACCCCATGTAAGATCCCACTCTAGGAAGGTGCTTCACATCTGGAATCTCTGGAGGAGGGGAAATTCTGCAAAAGAAAACTAATAATGTGTAATGGTCCTAGGGAACCTACACAGGGATTTTCAATAGCCTCGTCATTGCAAAATATAAGGGACAAACAAATCACTTAAATAGCTTGGACAGTGGCTGTGCACTGTTTTATAAACAATCAATAAAGCTTTAAAATCAATATCTTGATGAACCACCAACCACTGGTGGTTATTAAGCAGAGTGACTTTTCTATAGGAATATAGAACTGGAGCAGCTATTTGAAAACAGATTTAAGCCTATGTATTCTTCAGTGATGGAAGCAGGAGATAAAGGCATACTAATATTCCTGTATAAACAGTCTACATCATGCCCACAGTGATGTTCTGTGATGTGATAGAGCAATTCCTTCCACAGCGCAGCATCACATCAGCACTGAATTAAAAAGATGGTAAGAGTTTCTTTATGGAGTTAGGAGTTCTACAAGCATCAAGTACCCAGAGTTTCCAGACTTGCTTATCAAACTTTCATGGAGAATTTCAAAAGATGAAGCAAAATTAACTTTATTCAGAAGCTGTTCCAGATATAGGCTTATTTGGAAGTAGTAGATAAATGCTTAACGTATGCAAACTTGAGCAAAAAAATACTGAACTTCATTTTTCAATGATATTAATCCATAACAGATTTGCCCATAGATGAAATCAAATAAAATATGGCTAAGTTTGGTAGACAGAGCAGCTGACATGGAAAGGAATTCCAAAAACACAAACGGGACTGTAGAAAGGATGTGCAGTTGTCTCATATAAAGCTATCAGCATCACACAAAGCATAAAGGAAAAATAAGATACCAGGAGTCATCATCTTTGCCTACAGCCTCCTGCAATATCAAAGCACTTGGATTAATGCAAAACTTAAACTGAACATAATTTTAGCACCTAATCCAAAGGCTACAGAAGCCAAAAGGAAGCCCTCCACTTAAACAGACCTTTTCAAATGGTCTTTGACTTACACTCCCAGCACACTCACTGTTTTGCATCTTCCATGCTCTGCTGCACATGTAACTTCTTTATACGCCAGATTTTAGACAAACATTTTCACCTATACAGCTGTATCTGCATGTTTAAAGTCTTTCCACATAGCACCAAAGGTGATTTGATTAAAGTCAAGATTTAGCATTCTCTCTTTTTAGAAAAGAGAATCTTAGAGACGTTTTCTAGAACTCTATATTCAGACAACAATGAAGCAGAGAAGCATTTCTTTCTACCATCTCTAAGCCACTCAGCATATCCAAGTTCAAAGAAGGACTTTATCCCATTATTTTTCCTTTCAAGAACAGCTAATGATTACACTGCAACCAAATTATGAATTCACCTCTATAAATAGTGACTGAAGGACTCTTTGTTAAGAGAAAACAGTATTTCTACACGTGTATGTTCAGGGCTAACAAGCACCACCATCTGCAAGGCTGGAATATTTTCACACTCCTTTCTATTATACAAAACAATAAACCCTCTCCAGCTGATTTCTCTCCTTGTAGAATGCAAATTGCCTATAAAAGACCTCAGGGTGTGAGAAGACACTTATCAAACAGCTATTACACGTGCTCTCAGACCAACTATGCTATCAACTATGCAATTTTAACTATATTAAGGATAAAAAAAAGGAACAACAAGTTTCCTTTTCTGTGGCTATAATTATGATCTGAAGTTGCTCTGTAAGACATTGCTAAGGATTTGGATCTTTAACTTCAGGTTTAAGATAACATCCACCATATACCAGGGAGAGGTGCAAATTTTGAAGAAGATAACCTAAGTACTTTTTCAATACATGCAAAAGCAAACTTTTACCTTGCTAAGATGTTAAAATAATTTCCACAGAACATCTTACATCTTGATGTTTCCATGCAAAAACCAAGTTAGTGCCTGGACAATCCCATACAGGACATCCTGGATGAGGAAGCCTGCACTTCCAGAACCAGAGGGATTTTTTTCCAGCAGGTGGAGGAAGGTTCACACTACTTCTGAACATCAAAACCAGTTTCTCAGTCTTCTCAGATCTTTCCTGCTCAAGCAGTTCTGTATTATCAGGTGCAGATCTTTTAAAAATGGCGTGTTAGTAAAGTAACAGGCTAGCAAAGCAAAACACTGTGCTTCAGCAGCTTAGATTAGCATCATCAGCCTAACTTCTGGAATAAGGGTTAGCTGTATTGCAATTGCTTTACTTCCAAAGAACAACAATCTATTTGGTGGGGGGGAAAAAATTCACAGGAAGGTGTAACAGTAGATTGCTCCACAAACCAGAAATTCAACTTCCTTGTTGTTACAGGGTAGCAATTAAGGTCCAATCATTTCTAATGCATCATAAATATCTTCACACTTGCTGTTAATATAATCAGTAATGCCAAACGCATCAAAACAAAACTTATTTTGCAAACATGCAAAATGTTCTGCCTCATTGCCTCTCTATCAAAATTAAATGTCATTTTGCTAACAACTTCTGCAAAGTTTTAATTTCAATGCATTTTGATCACAAATATATGTAAGAAGACTAGCCCAAAGTAAAGTTATCTTTCTCTAATAGGCTACCACTACCACAGGAACACTGCTTAAGCACGTAGGGCTTCATTCTGCAAGAAGTTCTGAGGTCCAGTAACTTATGTCCTGTAGTGTTTCCTCTCAAAGTACTGGGTATCATTCATTGACTTGCACTGAATTACCAGAAATTGCTTTTATATAAAATGAAAGTAGAGTAGGTGGTTAAATTGTTCATTAATACCAGTGCAAGTAAAGAGGGAAAATAATTGCATGTAAGAGTTAAGGGGAAGGAGAGGAGGAAAAAAACCCACCAAGCATGAAGCAACATCGCATTTTTTGAATAGAAAGCTCATGGCCATTTTTGACCACCGACCTGCACTCAGTTTTCTCAGTCTGTGAGCAAAGTTCACGTGTTCACATGATAATTGCTCAAATCCAAACAGATACAAAAAAAATACACAAGAAAAACTGTAGGTTGTATTTGTGGTCCTGTGTGCCCTGGTAAACACAAGCATGTTAAAGGTTTCTGGGGTACAAGACACCACTGGGATGCTGCCAAGTAAATACGACGATACCCTGACTCCACAGGTGCCCTCCCTTTGAGGTCTGGTCTGATTTCTTCCATCCCTTCTGTGGAGGGAGGCTGCCCTCTCTCTTCACCTAGAAGCTGCCTAAAAGTTCATTTGTAGAGATTATTCTGAGCAAAAAGTTTGAGTTCCTGTTAAGTACTACATCATGCACTAGCCATTTTCCTGCACTGCAATAGCATCTAAAAAGTATATGGAACTTCATTAAATGACATTCTGGAGCTTGACAACACAATCCTTTCAACTTTATTAAAGTAACTAGTAACAAAAGGAAATTCAGATACCTAAAAAAAAAAAATCAGTAATTCGCACCTTGCATACAAGTTGTTTTCCTATTTAGGTAAGAGCCATATCTCAACTCTTCACTGGCCTCCCCACAAGGAAATCAAGGCACAGTCGGTGCTGAAGCTAGCAGCTTTTTGAGAATTACACTTTTTGTTGCTGTTGCTTAAAAGAAAACAAAACCCAGGCTCTCTGAGCAAGAAACTCTCAATATAAGTACACCTAAATCATAAGACTAAGTGAGAATAAATCTTGTTTTTAATTTAACGTTGCTTACCCATTAGCTACAAGTGCTACAGCAGAGGATCCTACCAGCAGGTTAGCTCAAACAGCAGGCCATAGACAGCACATCACATTGCTATAACATTTTCCAACAGCCTTCTCATTACTGCATTTTTCTGTTTTTTTTTTACATCCAAAGTCACCTCCTTCACATCAGAAACAATATACCTCTAGTGAAGTCTTAAAAAAGTGATTTCCTACCACTGCCTGTTTGCTTCCAAGTGATTAAACACATATCATTCAGGCTAAACAAGTTGAAATATTCCACATGCAGCTAAGTTTCTAAGAGCAAACACATCCCAACATCACCTGTAGAGCACACCAACATGCTAAGCCGCTTTACTAAAACATGTTAATACAATAAGAAAAGATTGACTCACCCATTGCTCCAGAATCCTAGCCAAAACTCTCCAAGAACACACCTTCCCACTGCTGCATTTTCATGTCTATAACCAAAAGAGGTCAGGCACATCTGAGCCTCTTTAATACTAGTCCCATCTTGCTTTTGAGGGGGGAAAAGTGCTTTCACCTGCTGCCATTTATGCTGGAGATGAGCACAGGTTTGGGCTGATGGCTCAGGGCATTACAAACACCTGCTGAAGCCTCAGTGAAGAGAGACGTTGCAGAACAAAAACACTGCACACCTGGGCTCTGCCACCTTATCCTTAAGTGCATGGATAGTACTGCTAACAGGAGAAAAGGGTAAAAAAGTAGGAGAAGTAGAAGCAAAGAATTAATTTGGGGGAAACTACACCTCAGAAAGGCAGTACATATTCCCCTACCTTTTCTGATAGGAGCACAGATCCAGCAGGAGAATTGACCCTGGTCTTTCTTCAGTTCCTCCTGCAAGGATGCAATAGTCAGAATTGGTGCGCAGCCTACTACCTTGGCCTAAGGAAGTGTAGACTTGACCTTTCTTCCTAAGCTCTCTGGGAGACATATGTGGGCCTGACTGTAGGTCAGAATAAGAACTCTTTTTTTTTTTTTCCCCCCACCACCACTGGATATACTCTTTTGCAAGAAAATTAATTCTTCCCAAATAGAATAAACCCTGGATATCTTACATACTAGATATCTTACACACTTATACTACCTGCACTCAGACTAAAGTATGCAAAACAAAAGTTGAAACTACTTGAAATTCCAAATACTACGCACAAGGGAAGACACTCATTGACTTCTCTGGGAGCAGAATCTGGCCCAGCGACATGAAACTCCAAAAGAAGCCTTGACGTGCAACAAGGATCAGTCGAGACAAAAGTATTCGAGTCAGGGCACTGCTGGACAATCTTGCTAGTTGTCAGATCTGCAATGTAATGACGTGTCAATTTGATTCCTTTTGTGCGTGAGCTTGAAGCCTATCTTTGGGCCTGAATTCTTCTGTACTTTAGTTTTTCTTTTGTTCCAGTGGCACTTCTCCCAACCTTCCTTGACAATGAGTGATGCTCCACAACCCTGATCTTTCACACCCTGTTGGTGACCTATAACTTTTCATGCACAACCTTTGACCTGGGTCCTGACAGTTTGATTTATTGTCCAGTGTTATGATTTATGAGTATCTTCTCAGAATAATTAACGGACAACAGGTGGCAGCATAATAATTTTGATTACCCAGCGGTTCATGAAACCACTACAAAGGTGACTTCATTTACTGAATAAGAAAAGGACAACAATTAAAAATTACACAAAGCAATCCTTTATGCCTTTTTGTTTTCTACCCTTTGT
>JAVCKT010009789.1:0-16697 GCA_032273925.1 Rhynchotus rufescens | reverse complement strand
ATATATATATATATATATATTTGATATGACTGAAGATGGGTTTTGCTTGAACCAGGATAGCAGTTCATCAGGACTAAGCAGACACAAACTTCCACATCATGCAGATTCTCTCTCTAGCGCCTCAACCCTGCCTTCTTCTCAAAGAATACTTTGTGCTTCCATTTGTCAGTACAGAAAATTTGTTTCATATGCAAATCCTGGCATCAAAAATGATCCTTGAAGCACCTATTTAATTTCTACCAAGAAATGAAGTTAAGGACACACCCTGATTAAACGATTTAGTCTGGACTTGCAGAGAGTTCCTTCTCCCTTCCCCTTTCCTTTTGGTCATCGTCTGGCTTTTCTCTCTTTTAATTCTGTTTCCCGCAGCCCCAGCTATGCTGCTTCTCCCTGGCAAAGCTTTCAGAATTGCTCTTCAGTTCAAAACTAACAAGAGCTGTCCCATAACTAAAAAGGGATGCAGTATTTCCCTCCTTACAGATTTATTTATCCTTGCAGGGCTTTATTTATTTCATTTCAAGCGGGAGTAACACAGGCAGGGCAAATGCCTCGCTGCAACTTTCACGTGATTATTAACAAGGCTGTCTCATCTGTTACCACTTTGCAAAAGAACTTACATGCAGACAGCTAGGGCAATTTACACAGTGTCCTGCCATTTAAGTAGGCTCTGCATTTATTAAGAGGGTTAGCCTCTAACCACCAGTTATCTAATAAAGACATTTTCTAATTTAACAGCTTCCTGTGCATCTGACTTATGTTTTTGTCAGAGCGGCAGGAACTGCAGCCAGATTTCTAACTCATTTCCTGATCTTTTCCTTCTGGTTTGGGTGGGTTTACCCCGACCAAGAGTTCCTAAATCTTTTCATACCAACTTTGTGCACTAGGGCTTTCCTTACGAATATTACTAACTGTATTGCCAAAAATACAGTCTTGTTGCATCTGGTTTAGATACCTTGAAGGTGCAGCTGGTGAGGTCTTTTTGGCTCAGAGTTCATCCAGCTCAATAAACACCACAGAGATGCAGCGTGTTTTTTTCTATCCATTACAACACCTCTTAATTGTTTTTTTCTCCAGCTTCTCCAAACTCAAGTATATCTGTCCATCCATCGAGCTATAGACAACTGATGGGAACCTCATTGCTAGCTCGCCTGCTTCCTTTGTATCCTGCCAGGAGACTATTTCAAGTTCTTCACTCCAAAATTTGAGAACATGAAAGCCTAGTTGCTCTTGGCTCCTGGAAATTTGACTTCCCAGCCAACTACACCTTTTATAGATATTTTCTTGAACCTTTTTTCACAGTACTAAAAATACAGCAATAGTTGCCAGAAACCATTTCCAGCAGCATCCAACCACATGTTGACTGGACTGAAGCCCATTTAACTTCTTTGGGAGTGGCTCCCTATGCTGTTTTTAATATTATATCAAAAGCTTCTTCACCATGGAGCAGCCCCAGGTCTCTACGTAGCAGAAACGAGGAGTGTTTCTCTCAATGTCACGCTAGCTATCCCTGGTTATCAGACAGTGGGAGTTCAGAATGAGATCTATGATGTCTCACTTCACTGACCTATATTTAAAAATAACTTACATGTAAACTGCTTTGTTTCCATTTTCATGTCTCTACAGATTAGTCCAATTTGTAAGAGAATAGGGATAAAAAGGGTGGGGATGGGGGAAGAAAGATGTGACAAATTTTCATCCTCTTTAAGTCTCTACACTCGTGATACACAGACATTTCTTTACTCCAACATTAACATTTTAACAGAACTGTATCAATTAGCTGAGAATTTGCTTTTCATGATACCGTGTACTGTTGGAATCTAGAAAATACAGCATCATGAAGGATGCTATAGGTTTAATTCTAACCACAGAAAACTATGCAGCAAAATCCTCTTTGCAATAAAACACAGCTTTTGCTTTGCAAGTAACTTCTTCTACATCAGCACTTCTGTAATAATTATTAATATTATGACTTTTTAAATTCAAAAGTAAAATCTTAAGGAATTAAGTAAACTCAAGACATTCATTATAATCTACTGACATTTAGATAGAGATACAAAGATAAGGGCTATTGCAAGATTACTACATAAAAGGTAAGAGTCTAACCATGTTTAAGTCTTTAAAAAACTGCACTGTTAAATAGATGATCTCTTTGACTGCTCTACTATAATATTCACCATAACTCAATTGATAATGGATCCAGATGGCTCAAACCTAGATTTTGAAGGCCAGATTTTGATTGACTTACGGTGAGAACTGATGTATAAAGGAGAACAGAATCAATCCTTATATATTATTTTTTACTTAAAGAATGACTTGTGATAACTTGATGGCAATGCAAACATTCATCTCTTAAATCTGCAAGCTTCTTGGCTGCATAAAGCACAGGTTTAACCCTTACCAGATCTGCACATATTGCATCTGGCCTTTGTATCCAAATCGTCACCCAAAAAATCAAGCAAACTAAAACAGAGCCATTCTGGATCCTTAGGAAAGGAAAACCAGTGTTTGCCAGAGAGAGAAAGACTGAGCCTGAAAAAAACAGCCTTTTACTCTTTTATGAGACTATTACAAGTCATGGAGTAAAAAGAAAATTAAAGTTGTAAATAAAAAGGTAATTAACTGTCTCCTTTTTTGGATACTTCAGTATATGTTTCTTATCAGTTGCCACATTCCACTGCAAACAATTTTACAGATGTCCTAAAATACCAGCATGAGGCATGTGGATCTGGGAATATTTTTTATGATGGAGTGTTCAGCCAATTGGCATTTTGTCCTTTACACCAGTCACCATTTTTCAATACAGAGTAACAATTTGTTTAATTTGATTGTTCCTCAGAAGGCTCTACAACCTAACTGACTTTATGAATCACTCAGATTTATTGCCAATCGCAGCTCGTTGCTTTATAATAACCATTTGTCCTTACTTGAACACTCAGATTTCGGGAAGCATTTTGGCCTAGGTATGTTAGGAAGAAAAAAGAAGAGCAAAAAATAAGAGAGAAAAAAAGTTATATAATATTCTTTTGTAGTTGAAGATTAAGAGTTGTAAATGCAATTATATCAATTATATTGATATTATATTATATTGATCAATATTGATCAATATAATATCAATTATATTGATATTCTTTTTCTATTGATACTGAAATTGGATAGAATTTTGCTAGTAAATGATTCTGTTGTTGACTTCCAGTTCCTCCCAACAAGGCAGACGCTGCTGCTGTTGTGCACTACCACGAGCTGTGTCTTGGGCAGTGCTGAAGGTGGACAGGGACGAGGCAGGGACTCCCGTGTACTCACTGTGCCTGCAGCGGGCTCCGAAGTACCCCGACCTGCAGGAGCATCTGCCCGTCACCGGGTGACACTCCTCCTTCTCCGCAGAGCACCGACACACTTGGTTACAGTTCTTCCCGTACGTGCCCCGTGGACAAGCTCAGGGAAGAGGAAATGTAAGCCAATAAATTCAATTTGTCCTGGTAAATAGAGCACTCAAACAAAGAGCAAGCTCAAATTTATTAAATAAAGCCCCTGCCTACAGAACTATGCTGTCCTCCGGGACTCTGGATTTATTACATTTACTTGGGGGTTACTTCACTGCTTGATTTTGTTTCGCTCAGTCAATTTGTGCCCAACTGTCAAGGGCCAGATACAATTTTCTTGTCACTAGAGAAAATCATAGGGAAATGTCAGGTAAAATTGACTAAAATAACAGTATAATTCACAGGGGACCAGGCACACGGATAAAGACATTCTACCTTTTGCAGGGAGCTTAAACTTGCAAAGCCGCTTTAGCACATGTATACAGGTTGCATTTTGTCCATCACAGTTACACTGACAATGTTTTTTGGTCTTTCTATGTCTCAATTCTTACATTACTGCCTCCTACAGCATTTCCTCGGTTGAGGCCCTCTTGCCAGCTAATGTAAATTGGTGCAAAGAGCAGATGTAAATTACTGCATTTAACACAAACAAGGCTGGGTTTCCCCATCCCTTGCCAAGGGGGTGGCCTGAGGCTCTGCTCCCTGCTGCAAGGAGGAGGAAGGTAGGAGCTCCTCCAAGACAGACAAACTGCAGCTATTCCTGGGTGGAGGAGAAATTCCATGAATCCTCAATCTTGGCTTTTCTCCCAAGAGCAGCAGAAGCAGCAGCCAAGCCTGGTGTTCACGAGGGGCAGCAGCACTTCTGTCCTTGCTTTTCAGGCACTTATTAACTCACCACTGTAGCCACTTAAGATATGAACCCCTCTCCTGGGGTGCCTGCCAAGGAAGCTCTTTGCTTTCTTACAAACAACTTACTCTTTTCACAGCTGTCACCAGTAAATCCTCGTGGACAGCCACACTCTCCCGTCACGTGATGACAGGGGACACCCGCAGGACAAGTGCACCTCTGGGCACAGCTCAGGCCGTAGTAACCCGATAAGCAAGCTGGAACGAGGGCACAAATTCTGGTTAGAAATGTTGGCAGAGCATGAGGACGATGGTTTGAAAGCTACCACTTGTCAGCTCCTCTGCTGCTCCATGTGAGCACTACCTACTCAACAGGGAGGCCACACAAGCTAGCCCAAACCCCAGAAGAGTTCAGGTTAACACATGAACACAACACTGTTGACAGAGGCAAAGAGCAAATTGAAAAAGGATTTGGAACTTCCTTAAGCTGCTTTAACTAGATAGAATAGTTACGCCATTAGAAATCAAAAGCTAGGTTCAGCACAGACTTCAGTTGGAGATGGTCAAGATCCAGCCCTCTATGCCATAAGGAATATCCATACTTTCAAAAATTGAAGCAGTTCAAAGGGAGGAATGAGATATTTTCAAAATGACTCCAGGCTGATTTGCAAAAAGGATAAAAAATATCAGAATCCTACAGAGTTTGTTCTATGAAGTACAGAAAACATCAGGACAAAGGAATTGAAGGGTCTTTTCAGTGGATGAGGATCTGCCAGGGACAAAAACAACAACCAGGACTTCTCTCCTGAGAGTCCTGGCAGATACTCACGTTTGTCACACCGCATCCCTCGCCACCCCCTTTCGCAGCGACACGCGCCAGTCTGATGGTCGCAGGACGAGCTGTGCACGCAGTCACACCGCTCCTCGCACCGCTTCCCAAAGAAGCCAGGGGGGCAGACTGAGGAACAGAGAACACCAGCCCTTCTAGTGCATGTAAAGCATCGCTTGTTGACAAAGAAGTCAGTATTTTTCCTTCCTGGACATAACGATGTGCACTTAGAACACTGTATGTCCAGAAAATATAACTGAGAGAGAATATACTCAAAATACTAAACGTGCTTAATGTTGAGTATTAGTGAGTTTCTACATGAAGGTTTGCAAGTTGGCAGAGTTGCAGTCAAGAGTACCAATTCAGATAGTCCCTACAGAGGTAGTAATGTCATTTACTTTTACACTGCCATGTGAATGGGAAGAGGAGTAACTAACTGTTTCTATAGTGAGAACACACTGTACCTAGGTATAGGCACTCTGCTACTGCTTTCCACCTCATACATCTTTATCGAGTGATCAAACAGAGAAACCTGAGGACATGGGAGCTCCCCATTGCAAAGATCCTTCCAGTTCCAGTTCACACTGACCATGGAGGCTGGGCAAGTCCTCAGCACCCAAGCGGACGCATCGGAACACAGCTTGTGGCTTGCAAAAGCCACAGCATGTTGGGGCAGAATCAAATGCAGGTTTTAAGTCATCTGATACCTGCTGCTTCCAAGATTTCTGCTTAAGGGACTTGTGTGGAGGTAAACGTGGCAGGCATCTATTTTAAACCTGTGTAGTCCAGATCATAGGTCAGTCATAGCAGTTAGGATGCAGTATGGACCATTACGGTCCGATTTCCTGGGCTTTCCTCAGTGAGGCACAGAGAAGCAGTAGCACGTGTTGGGCGCAGTCTGATATAGCAGATTCTCTTTACAACTTGCTTTCTTTAATATATACTTCCATACATCTGTAAAGTGGAGAAATATCTTTGTTTTCTTAGCAGACATGACCCAGAAGTAGAAAGGGATAAACGATTTGGATAGGGCATGTGTTTGTGATTGAGTAGCGACCTGCCTCCAGAGCTCCTGTGAAACATGGTGAACTCTGGCACTTCCATTATTTTATTGACCTACCAAATATAACAAACTAAGATATTAAAAAATATAAGGAAACTCGCTCCATATTCTAGAAGCAGAAATGACTGACTGATAAAACATGAGGAGGAAATATCCATACCAACATCACAGCGGTCCCCAGTCCAGCCCGAGTGGCAGATGCATTTCCCTGCCAGCCGGTCGCAGTCCCCATGGTGGCAGCTACAGTTCCGCTCACAGCCCTCTCCGTATTTCCCATCCTCACACTCTGAAACGAGACCGGGGACACTGACACAAGGCAGGACAAGGAAGGGCCTCGGGGGGCCAGACTAGTGCTTGTGGCCTGGTTCAGGCCAGGTCTCCCCAGGCCAGAATTAGGCTGTGGAGGGCAAGGCGGTGCTGAAGAACTCACCCAGCTCGCAGGGACTCACCCAGCTCGCAGGCCGTGCCCGGCCAGCCCTCGGGACACCCACAGCGGCCGCTCACTCGGTCGCACGTCGCCGGGCTGGGGCAGAGGCAGGGCTGCAGGCAGCTGGCACCGAACCAGCCCGGCGGGCAGGCTGCAAACGAGAGCCAGCAGCAAGACCCGTAAGCCGGCAAGCGCGGGGCAGCACGCGGAGAGCCCAGTCCTTCCCAGCCCAAACCTGCCGCGGCGCCCGCGGCCACTGCGGAGCGAAACTGGGGGCGAGCACTTCTGAGGAATTACATTAACAGAAAACTGGTCTGGGGGCAAGATATGTAAAAGGACAAGTGACAAAGACAGTAACTCCTTCCCTCCCCAATCAACTCAAAGTTTTCTACTCAGACTTATGATAAACATATATTGGGTCCTTTCTCTTACCTTCTCCAGCACTAAGGAACGTCATTATTGATTTCTGTTTTCAGCATTCCCTTGTACAGTGCACTTAAAATCACAATTACTTTTATAATGAACAATTGATCTTGCTATCTGCAGCTGGCTGAGGACATTTTACAGTTTACTTATTTTTAATTTAAGCAAGATTCTTAAATCCCATTTCAACTAGATCCTATGGAGAGATCCTAATTTCTTGGCAGTAAAAATGCAGGCATGTTTTCTGTGCAGAAGCAGTAACCGAAATGTTAGCAGAACAGGTTCTCAATCTGCAAAGGGACAGTCACTGGGAGATTGCTTGCTCACCCTCACAGATTTGTACCACCTCCTCACTTCCAAACGTGAAGAAATACAGAAACGACCAAATGTGGCATTAAAGGAAAAGGGCATGCTTCACAAAATCGTTATATTTGATAGTGGCTTTATTTTTGTATTTGTTTTGGATTTGAGGCCTTTAAGCAAAACCATGATGACTGGATGCATCATGAGGAAAGGTTTGGTGCATCTCTGCTCTGTGTTCCTTCATGGAAAATCCTCTTATATTGGGTTCTAAATATCAGGTTATATTAAGTTTTCCATTAATTCTTGTATTACTCTACCATCGTTCCATACCTTTCCTTTGCTTAACTGTTGCTCCCTATTATGCTTTGCAGCCGCAGCTGCTTCTTTGGGAACGTTGACTTGGTCCAAAGCCCAGTGCGCGTCTAGGGAATCAAGCATCCCAGTTTTGCACTCCCTGCTCTGTGGCATTTCTAGGGTACTGGAGAGCTGCAAAATCAAATATTGCTGAGGAGGGGACATATAAAAGAGAGAGTTTCTAGGACAGTGATGGACAAACTTGGCCAATGGCTTGGATACGGTGGATGAGAACGTGTAACATAAGTCTCAGCACAGCCCTGCTTTGCTGTCCTCCTTCCGGAGCTCCCCCAGGAGCAGGGCTTTGGTTTCGGTCTCGCAGACTGGTACAGCTGCCAGCACTAAAGCTCCCAAAGCCCTTCCCGTGGTCTGGATTTAGCTGCCTGCGTCTGGGCCGGCAGGAGGTAATGCTGCGTGCCTGCAGAGCGCGCGGGACGCGAACGCAGGCTGTGGCAAGGAAACAGCTTCATTGCTGTGTCGTAAATGAAAGTTTGCTGGACTTTTTCTCCTTAATCACACAGACTTCAAGATCAGCTCTCCTTTCAGTTTACAACCCTGTTTTGGCCCTTTTTCCCTCTTCCCCCCGGCCTCACAATGTGTGCCCTAATGTGGGGCACTTGTAACAGCCCTGGCTCCAAGATGGGTTTTTAATGTGCAGAACTTCATTACTGTGTGGATATGAAAGTAACAACCGAACAGTGCACAAAGCTGATATTTTAAATAGCAGTGGAAACCCCTCGAGCTGGGGTTTCGTTTTTCCTTCCTACAATCTTGTGCACCAGGACTGCAATCCCACGTGTACCTTCTTGGCAGGTGGCTCCTCTCCATCCCGCGGCACAAATGCACGTCCCAGCGACGTGATCGCAGAGCGCTCCGTGGTGACAATTACAAGCGTGACTGCAGCCCTTCCCGTAACTGTCACCCGGGCAGGCTGCACCGAGAGAAGGCCATAAAATGCAATTAGAACACATCAAAGGAGGCATCACACAGAGCAAATTTGAGACATAACCCACTTCTGGGGAAATCAGTTTGAAACTGGCTTCTCATGACACACTGTTCACATCTTAGAGGCACGTAGGATCACATATTAACCACACCTGACACTAAATAATGTGGCTCAAAAATATGTATCATAACACATTCTGAGCAGATTTTTATCAAAGACTAGGCTCTCGGGGGTGATGGATCAGCTGTCATCCTCCTGCACTGCGGAATGTCTTTGTGCTAAACTAATGGTCCAGCAGAACAGTCAGCTTGACAGGCTGGATATTTATTTGCATCCTGGTAGGAGAACTGACAACTTCATTGTTTTCATTGTTCATTTTTCACAGTTGGATGCATTAGCTCACCCTGAGGAGCCTTGCTCGTTGGTCAGACAGGAGTGATATTTTCAACACATTGAGTTAAGCAGCTGGCTCCCAGGTGAAAACTTAGCACACCCATCTCGCAAACGTACACTCGCTTCAGCTCCGTTCTCAACTGCGCTGTGAAAAACAACGAGGATGAAATCCCTGTAATTTCCCTCGCACTGGGGATGGAGACCTCTAAATGGTGGAAAGCAGACTGTTCTGTCACTCTGCTTTCCTAGGTAATAACCCCAGAATACAAAAGTAGTTGGTATGGTTTTCCGTGTCTGTGTTAGAGAAGTTCACTACTTTACTTCCATGAAGCTGTCAGAGTCTCATCTCTGCTAGATGGCCAGGGCTGTCAGCAAACACTGGAGAGCCAGCAAAGCATCCTGATCCAGGAAAGTGTCCTGCACTCGCTGACTGGAACATCTCCAGGACCTCAGCCAAAGCACAACTCTTCACAAAAGCCTCTAGGTCTTTGGTGGTGTGGCTGCAGAATGAGGTTCTGTGTGAAGGACTCATCTCTGGGGGCAGAGCACTGAAATCACCCAGACCTAAGGATGATCTGGTTGACAGCACTGGAGCTATTCACTGCCTTTTGCTTCCTACCTGAGGACTTCTGCAATTCTCATAGATATCGGTTCTCCTAGAACATCTTTTTGACACTATTCATTTTTGTCATCGCTTGGACCCCATCCATGCTAAAACTACAAGAAAGTGCAGGAACTCAGCCACATCACAGTTAAAGTTTGTTCTGCAAATGAGGTCTGTTTGCCAAGTGAAAGATTCAGCCCATCTCACAGAGCTTTGGCTCGACTACAGGAGCAAACTAAGTATTTCCACAATAGAGATGAAGACTGTGTCATAACCAAGCCAAAGGAAAAACCATCTCCTACCTAGCTCCCCCGACTAGTTACCAGTGGTTGGTGTGAGGTTTCTAGAGTGTGTGTGCAAGGCTCTTCTTACTCTCATTGAGAAGATGAAGAGTTTTGCACTGATTTCTGGTAAGAAATTAGAAATTTCTGGAGAGGAAAAATTAAGCTGTTCTCATTCAGTGTATACAAACTTTCTTAGTTTCTCTGTGGGACTGTCCTGACTATCAAACCCCTACTCTGAAGATTAAGGGATATATTTAACTGGCTTGTAAGTTCCTTGACTGAAACAAACATCCCAAAGACTTTTCCCTGTCACGATGAATGTAAAGAAGCAGAAACATTTGAATTATTAGACTTTTTCCTGCTCTAAACCTCTCTTTTCTGAGGAAATGTTTGTTTGTGGTCTTTAAAACCCCTTTTATGCTCTGAATAACGAACACACAGAACTAGAGGTCAAAATACTGAGGCAAGAACTCAACATCAAAAGTGTATGGAAGCATAAGGAAAGGACCAAGACACAAAAGGGTGTCCAGGAGATGGGATTTCATGCAACTTGCACTGATTATTCTCTCTCAAAAGAAACTGCTGCTTTGAAAGAACATGAAATTTGCAAAGTTGAGCACTCAGATACTATGAGATATGAAAACTTTAGTTATCAGTAACCCAAATACAAATGCTCTGAGCCCTGATCTTTCTGCAGTGACTTACTTCACATACTAGTGCGGTCTCTTTTCTGAAAGGAGCTGATTCTGTGAAGATCTTGCTGAGCAGAATTTGGAAAAAAAGCTAGTTGTAGAATTCAATTTAGCTTTTACAGGCCATACACACAAAGTTTTGGGCTTTTTTATTTTGAGACTTTCATTCTGCATGAGTTTGTACACAGAGTGCCACATCTCTGGCACAGGAAAATGCCAATGGCCAAATCCTAATTTCTATATAGCTGAGGCATTGTAACTCTCAACAAGAGTTTATTTTTAATATAGGCAGTATACCTTTCCAATACACCTCTTCTTTCAAAACCTGAAATAGCCTGGCCAGACAATAAAAAAAAAAAAAACTCCCCATCACTACTTTAAGCTAAGGCTTAGCAGATTTCATCCCAAGTAATCGAAAATTATTTTCAAGCAGCCAAAATATAGTCTTTTAATTCAGAGTGTCAGGCAGCTTTCACAAACAGGCATTCCTGCTTGTATCTCCCATAATTAGATAGCAGCTTACAGCAGGCGCTGCATGGCTCGCTTAAGATCAATTCAAAGCCCATGAGGGCTGAATTAGTTTTCAATATCCTGCAGCACATTGCCTGCAATTTGATTACCTGAAAACAAATGCTGTCCTTCCAGCTGTTGGAGCTAGCAACTTCTAGGAAACAGGAGCACAAACACTAAGCATCGAGCACAGACTAGGAGCAGCAGGTGAGCATCTCCAAAGCCTGCTTGGAGTCACCCGGGAACATCCAGACTGCTGCGGCCAAGGTCTGAAGCTCCAGGAGAAAGGTGTGTGGATCCATATGGTCAGCAGGTACCTCCTTTTCTCTGGAGACCTGTAGTCTTTGACCCAAGAGCACTCAGAGTTGACCTGGCTGATCAGACACACATCCTGCCCAGATGGCTGGCTATGGTGAGGGACACCATGTAGTTCCCAAGGATATCACTCCAGCTCTGCAAAGGGTTCCAGGCACCCCAAAATGAGCTGCCCGTAACTACTCGCCCTGCAAAGTGCCATCTGTAAAGCAACAGGCGGGAAGAATTGACCTTCATTTACATGCTGAGCAAACCTGCTTCTTCCTGAAAGATGCTTCATCTAAATCAGTCTTTTAAGTCCTCCGGGCACTTGGCGTCTCATTACACTTGTGCACGAGGGCAGCACGCAGAGCCCAGCCGCACTCGAGGCGGGCAGGCTGCAGAGCTGGGATCGCTCTGCTGGCCCCTGCCACAGGGTCCTCTCATCCCTCCTTGTTTACAAGCTCTTGGCAGGGAAGCTGCTGCTTCTGCTGTCAGGTTTGAAAGCTTTTTCATTTGCACCCTGGGATTTCCCTAAGCCAGCAGCTCTTAAGTGCAGTATGGTTCAGACTGAATCGATTTCTCTGTAAATTGGGTTCCTTCAAACTTGCTCTTCTACCCTGTTCTCAAGTCCCTCCAAAACACTCCAATGCCATTTCCAATGAGGCAATCTGCAAAGGGGCTATTTCCATGGATTTTATTAACTGCTGTAGGACAGGACATCGCTAGCTCGTCTAAAACCCAAGGAAGACTCAGGCTTTAGCCGGGGGAAGCCCAGGTTACCCTTCTGCATCATTAACGGACCTTGTTCTCCTCCTCAAGCCAAAGGAGGCCTCAAGGGCTTTGGCATCTTAACTAGCGGGAGGAATAAATCAAGCTCAGCATAAAGCCCTACTGGTCGCAGGGCAAGGGAATAAATAGTTTCTCTCTTATGTGAGCAGAGGGCAGCACAGGCAGCCTTTGACAAAACACTGCATTTCTTCATTGAGCTTAATGAAACACACAGGAACAAAGCTTCCCATCCCTAATTGAGCCCAAGGGCCAAGCTGACAGACTGCTAACTTTGGGGTTCATCCAAAGGACAGCAAAGAAATAGATGGTGACCAAGAAGCAAGCATCACACCTGCTCAGGGACACCTTTTCTTCTTTGAAGCATGTCTACAAGTCAACGACTTCATATTTATTTCTCAGAGTTGGATCAAATGCCTAAACTCACAGGGCAGAATTACAGTTATCTTCAAGTGATGGGAGAAGAGCAGATCAAAAGGTCCTCTGGGGGCCACAAGGAGGTGAAGGAGGCACCAGGGCTGACTCTCCTATAGATAAGGAGGGCAGGAGAAGAAGCCCTCTCCAGAAGAGGAGGAGCAAAGGACAGAAGGTGAGATATTATCAAGAGCAAGTGCAGCAGGCAGCCTTGTTCATACAGGGCTGATGAGCACGCCTGGAGTGCCTGCCTGGCACTATCTTAGTGCATGCCTGGAGAAAACGACTGTTTCAGTAGGAGTATTATTTCTCTCTATTTTCTAAATTAAGCGGTAAGTTTCTATTAAAGAAAAAAGCACAGCTGAGGATTAAAGAGATCTTATGAAAGCATTTGCTATCAGCAGAAGCTGGCTTTTTGCATGTTCCTGCAACACCTTCAGAAGGCAGTCATATTTTCAAAGGGAAATATGAATTACAATATGGATCAATCTAAAGGTGAAGTTGAGACATTGAGAAGTTGAAAGCTGACCATCTATTAAAAAAAAAACCAAAACCACTTTTGCTGCATTTTGCTAATGGACTCAATGATCTCCATGTTTAACAACATGTAGATAAAGAAAATAGCTGAATTTTCCATAAAAACTGGTGATAAAATTTCTAAGAGCTTCATATCTGCATACTTACCAAGTCAACTACTTTCAAATAATTTGTCTAAAAACTGGCTATAACCTTATTTTCTTCCACTAAATTAATTAAACAGTCCCAGCTCTGATTTTACCCCATTGTGCATTTGTCACCTGTCACTTGCTAATTAGATGAGGTAAAGCAGAAGCATAGATATGCCCTTTCATCTCAATGTTTTGCAAAACTGAAGAACTGAAATTCACGAACGAGCAGCTGAAATTCACGAATAGCTCTGCTATTTAAAAACTAGGACTTTAGAACATTGGACAAGAGCCAACAGCATTTAAAAAAATTGATTATTTATATAGCAACTAAAAACTGTTTCAATTTTTTGGCATCTTTAGAAAGGAATGTGACCCATCCAAAACTGTACTGTCATAAGGTACCTGACATTCCCAAAAGGAACAACTATGGGCGCGTTGGAAGGGCTTGCAGACAAGGAGCAGGGTGGAGGGGGTACGTACGCTGGTCGCACTTCTCTCCCTGCCAGCCAGGGAGGCAGTGGCAGGTTCCCAGGACGTGGTCACAGCCTGCCGCATTCTGGCAGTTGCACACCTGGTGGCAGTCAAGTCCAAAAAATCCATCTGGACACGCTGGAAATGGAAAACAACATGTTTTTTGTAATTGCAGTTCCTGTTTCTTCTTTGTACACACCTTAGTTCAGCACTCCGCAAACACCGTATGCTGAGACCCCAGGAACTTCATCACATCCTCACTGTGCAATTACACCCTTCAGCCACGGTTGCTTTATGGGTTAAATCCCACAGTCTTATGCTACATATCTCAGACCTATTCTATACAAGCAATAGATTTCTGCAAAGAAAAATACATGCATTGAAAAATATACTCAAAAGCCATAGAACAGAAGAGATGAGTCTGAATTCCTACAGATCGGCAACTGGGCCAATCTCTACAAAGGACAAAGCAAAAGAAATGATTTAATAGAGTCCATCAGGTCACCTCTGCCTGTCTTTTGAAATGTAAAATGTGTGCTCTCATCTGGTCTCCTGGCACCTTTCTAAAGGTTTTCTAGCAGTGAACAAAGGAAAACGTGGTCACAGTTCAGTGCTGAAATGAAAACCTTGCAAAGAGAATGAATGGAGCAAATAAAGGTAAAATAACCATGGCAAAACTTCTTCAGGGAGCTTAAGGAACTCAGTACCCACTGCTAGGATGCATAAGAAAAAGCAAAGGTTCTGCATTTAACATATATCTTTACTGGGCTAGTGTATAGAAAATAAGCATCAGTGGGTGTCAGGGGCCACATCACATCCAAAAGGCTGTATCACAAGGATGCTAAAGTTGCAATGCGGAGTCCAAAGCTCTTAGGAAATGCCAGAATTAAACTGTCTATATAAATTACCCTCTCTGTCTGAACATATATAGATGTGTGTTTGTAGATTATATAAGTATATAAATAACTAGCAACAATAAATCTGTAGATACACAATTGCACGTCATTCTTTCTCCAGAACCCTGCAATCACTTAATCCCAGGAGTGACTGTGCTCATCAAAGGAGCAGCTATTCAATAAAACTTTGTGCTTTGTCCTCATTATTCAGTATTAAGTCTGTACTTAAGGCCCATTTCTCAAACTTCCACCGTGAATTCAGAATGACTGGTTTCTCAGCAGAGTTTGATAGGATATTTATCACTATATAATATCCAAAGACATCATACACTAATTTCACAGCTTTCTGCCAGATCAGAGCAGTACTCTTATTCACACGCATTGCATTTTTCAGACATTTTTCCTCCTTTTCTTGCCCTCTTTTTCACACACAGGCTTTTTCTCCCAGCCTAGTCTCAGTGTCACTTCTGCAAATGCAAACTTAGTCCTCTAACAGGGCATACTTCCATCTGCTTTTTCTATAAGGGAAGAAAAAAAGTCTGTAGATACAGGCAAACCTGGACCTTCTAACAGCGAGGATGGCAATGTAACACTGAGTAACTTCTGCTTTGGCTTCTTCATTCCTTCAGTCCTGCTTAGCCTGATTACCTATTCTTGTTACATATATTCTTAGCCAAAAGGCCGATCTCTCCTTCATCCTCCCCAAACTGCAGCTTCTCCTCTGGCACTCTGCATGTGCTGTCTCAGAAAAATGGAAAAGTATCTCATACTGATACAAAAGTATAAAGCATTAGTCAGGCCCTGTTCAGCTCCTACTCGTGAGAAGCTGTTAATTAAGCTGGAAGGAAGAACCAGCTGCATGTGGTTTCAATCTTTATATTCTTATTTATTATGCTGCAGTAGTGGATATGGCACAGCACACAAGCAAGGGTGAAAAGATAATAAAGTTTTTCTTTGTTTAACAGAGGGACTACAAAGCCCTGCTGACTCTTTCTAGACGTGTACAGTATTATTTTCTCCTCTATCTCATTTACATCATCTTGGGCTATTTTGCAATATTGACGAACTGCAGAAGTCTCAAGACAGGAGCGCAGCTGACCCGTCCCTACAGCGACGATTTAGTCACCAGTTCAAATCTGACCTTTGAGTGCTGCATTTAACATAGACTGCAAATTGATGTTAGCAAGACATCAGTGAATAAAAACACTGTAGGAAAAGGCTGAGACTTCTGCCCTCCTTCGAGGCTGAGGAATAACTGTGGAGCATTTTGAGCCAGACCAAGCAATGGCCTAGATAAGTCTGCTGCTGCTTTGATACTTGACACTTGCCTTCAGTCATACAGCACCAGAGAGCAGGGGGAACAAAACTAAACAAAATTACAGTACAGTAAAGGCAATCACAGCCTTCAAAGTGGGCGCTGTGCATACTCAGCACTGCACAGAATGAAATCAATTATCACAATTAGTTTTGCAAACAAGAACAAAGCAACTTGGGTGCAGAGCAGGGCGACCTGTCTAACTTGATGTAACGCAGCACACTGGTAACACAACTGATAGCACCGACAGCCTACACGGCCAGATTTTGAAGCCTTTTGATTTTGCTGGGTTGACATCAGGAGCCCATGGAGGCCTAGGTTTGCTCATGTCAGATGTTTATTTAAAGCAAGTATTGATATATTTAGCAATTTATTGCAGGAAGGGATTGAGGTTTTTTGACTTGACTATTTAGTTGCAAGTGCATTAAAACCAAAGACCTGTAGCAATGGGTCACCATAGTAGGCATCTTTTCATGGGAAAAAACTTCTCACATCATCTACATAACAGGACAGGGAAAGGACTTATATAAACATCTTTTGCTAAATGCAAAGATGTTAACTGTTACTTTAATTCAGAAAGAGCCAGAACTTCATGTGTGCATGAGATACTACTTCTTTTGGCATATAATATTATCCCTTCAGGTAAGAAGGCTAGCACTTGTTGGTAGCATTGCTCTAAGAAAATATTTCATAGTTTAGTAGTAATGTTGCATCTTATGCAGAACTGCAAATTATTTTCCACTGTTCTGCTTGCATCACTTGCCAGTTTCACACAAATGCCAAAAAAGTCTTTTCCACGTAGTTCACATGGCTTGCGAGCAGTCCTTTTTTTGTTTTCATTTAAACCCTAACTGCT
>JAVCKT010009788.1:0-20808 GCA_032273925.1 Rhynchotus rufescens | reverse complement strand
TTCCTTCTCTTAGACTGTGGCTTTGTGGGATCTTCGAAACTTAAAATTGAAACTTCATTCTTTTGAGTCTCATAAGGATGAAATTTTTCAGGTGGGTAGGGTAAACTTTTCTCATGGCCTCTTACAAAAACTACAAGAGTAGTGACTTGGACAAAAACAGATGGACATGTGGCTTTTTGTGTAGTGACTACCGTCAATAAACTAGATATATTGAATGTAGAATACTGAGTTTTGGCTCAGTAAATACAGACAGGGCCATGTGTTTCTACCCAAACCCATTTTACTTTGAAGCAAGTAGTCAACAACTTGCTGTTTAAAAAAAAAATCACCGGACACTTACAGCTACTCAGTGTGACTAAAGGTTTCTCTAAAATGTTCTCCTATAGAGAGGATGTGGGTTCAGACCTACTGCTGTGACGTTTAGTGAGCACTGTGCAAGTAAGAACAACTTTTAGACGCTTAAGTTTTGTGACATACTAAAAGCCTAAAAGGGAAATGATGTTAGCTGTTGGTTTGGAGAAATCTTAAGCATTCTGCTCAAGCTCTCGGACATCCTTTGCTGGAGGAACCTAACTCCTTGAATGTAGTTATTGAAAAGTAATGGTCAGGATATGCATTAGAATAATTGTGCTTCAGTAAATTACTGCCTTTCAACAGGTGCACTGGTCCCCTCATAATGAAACAATTCTTGCTTCAAGTGGTACTGATCGTCGGCTTAACGTATGGGATCTAAGGTGAAGAGCAATTCCTTTCATTTAATAGCTATGAACAGAAGGTAATACAAGGCAGCAGTTCTACTCTATTTGGTAGGCTTCATTTGTGCTGTTCTCTAGCTTTGCTTGGTTAGTTAACTTGGGCTAAGCTTACAAATAAAGATTTTTTTTTTTCTTTTTTTTAGCAGATATTGTTTTCACAGAATCGCAGATTGTTTAAGGTTGGAAAGGACCTCTAGAGATCATCTAATCTAACCTTCCTGCTCCAGCAGGGACACCTAGAGTGTGTGGCACAGGGTGGCATTCAGGCAGGTTTTGAAGACCTCCAGAGAAGGAGACTCCACAGCCTCCCTGGGCAGCCTCTTCCAGGGCTCTGTCACCCTCACAGCAAAGAAATTTTTCCTCACCTGGAGACGGAAGATCCTGTGTTTCAACTTGTATCCATTTCCCCTTGTCCTATCACTGGCCACCACCGAGAAGAATTTGGCCCCTTCTTCCCTACATTCTCACCTCAGGTATTTGTAGATGTTGATAAGATCCTCTCTCAACCTTCTCTTCTCCAGGAAAAAAAGGCCCAACTCACTCAATTGGTCTATATAGAGATACAGACTTCCCGTTCCTACCTCGGTATCTAAAACAGCAATCTCCTTTATACTTTTTGTTTATTTATCTTATTTGCAAGTGCTTTTTCCATGTTTTAAAGCACCTCAGCCTAGAGGACAAGATGACAATTCAAACGCTATCGTTTACGTTATAAACAGCTTTGCCCTACATACAGCGAGCCACGTCTATATGCCTGGGAACAAAACTTTAAATTCACCACATTAAAGTGTGCATTGATTTACAGAGCTCTTTGATCAGATGATCAAAACCCACTTTAACGTGGCTCACAAAAGCAGCCCAACTCCTAGCACATGCATCATTCATAGCTGGCACAGATACCAAGCATCTTGATGTTCGTTGATGCTGTGTCAGCCTTTGGCGTCAAGGAGCATTGCTCTGGTTCAAGCTCTTGCTGTCTGAAGCAAACAGCAATAAAGATAAAATGATTTTTCTTGATATTGATTGTGCCAGCTTGGTCTTGGCATGAAGAGCATGATTTTACCCTTGGACTGAGTAAAAGATAAATTAATTTGAGTCCTAGGAGAGGACTTTAAAGGAATTTAAAGGCTAGATGATGAATAAGCAGAGGGAGAAGAATCCACTATCATCACATCTTTCATTGCATGGGAGTTAATATGAAAGTAAATATGTAAGAGAAAACATGACCATATAAAATATGGAAGACTGGAATATTGAAATATTAAAGGATTTCAGTTGGTGTGTGCTTTATGCAGATCTAACATTGAAATTGAGACAGAAACAGCTAATGATCTTTGTAGGGAATTGAAGACTGCTTTGGAGTCTTGAAATACAATTGTCTTTCATTTAAAAAAGATTCACTTAAAAAAATCACTTAGCAAACATAATTTATGAAAGTCTAGCTTGATGAAAGCTGGTTCAGGTGGGACTAATTTTGTGAGAGCTGTCAGGTCAGCTTTATGAGATATCTTCCAGGCTATCAGCAGTTCCAGTTGAACATCAGCTTTTTGAAGATTTATGTTGCTTTTGGCTTCTGAGCATTTTCTGGATCTGAGATCTGTTAACCTGACAAAACCACATTTCTAAATTTAACTAATCTAGAGATTTAAATGCAGTAGTCTGGAGAAGAAATGAAAGCAGAGCAGCAACATCTCTAGATCGTGATAAACAAGGGAGAATGAGGGATCTAGGCATTATAAGAGTGGTTAAATGTGTGCTTGTAGCAAGTGGCGTGAACTGCTGACAAATGCACAAAACTGCCTACTGGCAATGGAAAACTGATCTTTGTGGTGGACATCAGGAAGATTACCCTATTCCACTCTCTTTCCTTGAAGAATTCCAATTTCTCCATCTGTAAAAGAAGTCGTCACTCTGAATTCAGGTATACGAAGCAGAGATTCTGGATTCTGGGCCCTAGGATGATTGGGACTATTGAAGTAATTAAAAATTCCTATTGATATGCTTATCTTTCATTACAATATCATAAATGCTTTACTTACGATACAATAAATTGGAAAAAAAAAAAGAAGAAAAATATACAATAGGCATCATTAAGCAACAAATGAAAAATGCCCTTGGTATAAAAAAGATTTTCCAAAATCTTGTACCTTTTATTCAATATCACTTATAAGTTATTGACTTTATCCTCTTTATCTTCCAACTTCCTAGTCATTGCAGTATGTTTTGTTTAAATACTGTGATTAAATCCTCACTCACCTTAAAATTTAAATTTTATAATCTTATAAATGTTATAAGACACATAAATGATAACAAATATATTCTTTATACTACTATAGAGGGCTGATCTGATGTATTTTAGGAAAGGTACCTAATGGAAAAGCTGTTTAATGCGCCCGCCTACCTTGCCCATATATTCAGTGGAGTAACACAGGTAGCCCCAGACTATCCTGTAGCTACGTGATAACAGTGAAGAGAGATAAATCCAGGTGCATCTGTCCTCATCTGTCCTTTTATTTCAATTGACACCGTAAGAGACATAAGTGATCATAGCTACAAGGGTCCATTTGAACATATACCCTATGCTTTATCACTGCTCCTGCTCTTTTGGGAGCACCAAAAGTGACTTCCTTTGCAGCTCATCATCAGGGCATGATATTCCTGAGGGTCATGGACAAGAGTCCAGGGATCCTTGAGATATGTTAGCAGATTCTGCAGAAATTTGATTTGTAGGCATGCAAAAGGCAACTTGCATCCACAGTGACAATCTCCCCTGCTCCTGACCATAGCCATTCTTTGTGTGCCAGATCCTGTTATTGAGAGGGAGTCTTAATGGAAATGCCTGTATTGCAAAGTTGCAGCTGGAGTGCACGCACGGAGCAGGATGGAAATGCAAACTACAGATGGAAAATAAGCATTTTAATTAATGCTAACTTTCATAGTACTTGGAGGATCCGCATGCTCATAGATTTGATTTTAGCCCATTCGGTCACGCAGAAGCTAATTCTGATGAATTTGCTAATTTTGCCAAGGAGAATTCATAGTTACCTCCCTGCACCCTGGTACTTTCTTGCAATTGCTGTTGTCTGACAGCTGTTGTTTTCATGCAGATTTCACATTGTGGTGCTTCTGTCTCTGTGAGGTGAAAACAACTGTGCTGATTGTCTTAAAAATATAAATAAGTGTAGACAACAACATGAGAAACCATTTAATTTGTCATATTTATATTTTAGTCATATAAACTTCGTGGGCAATGCTGTCCATTTCCCAGTGAGGTTAACGATATTCAGTAGATAAAGAGGAAAGTAAAACTGCCCTATGTGTATTAAGTAATCAGCTAGGACACTGAATAGACTGGATTCCTGAACCTTATTCAGTCATTTCACCTAGACGAAATGATTTTGTAATGTCTTACATCCACATTACAGATGCATAGATCACAACACACAAATGTGAAGGAGTCGGTGAGTTGGCTGTGTGCCATCGTATCAGTGACTATAAATCTGGAATCACTCTGGCAGCCCTCTTTCTCCACAGAATTGCTACCAGAAGCCACTTGTGCAGAAGAGTAGAAAAATTTAACATAACTGATATGTATAAAAATTCACTGGACAAAATGAATATACTCTGTTTTTGGAACTGGATTGAACACAAGGGTATCTGAAGCAAAACTGCACAAATGCTATCACAGTGAAAGACTGAGATATCTATTGCAATTCTAAAACCTTTCTATCAAGTCAGATGGACTGTGAAGCCACACATTTTGATTATTAACCCAATTTAAGTACTGGAAAGATGTTGGTAAGAAGTAGTGTAAAATAACTTAATGTCATGTAAAATGAATAAAAGGATATCAGGTTTTCTGTAAGGATTTAGTGCTTACTCAATTCAGTCTTAATAAAATAATAATGTATAGACAGCATTGATAAAAGCACAAAATTAGAGAAGCTCCCTGTTTCTCACATAGAGATGTGTGCAGAATGAATTAACTATTGCTATTTTCTTTCTCTGACAGCTGAGTTTTGGTAAAGAATAAGCAATTTCAATAACAGAGAGTAGCACACTTAGAGATGAAAGAAAATGTATCTTACCACTGTGCATAATGTTAGGCAAAGAGTAGACTGATGGTGCTTCATGTAAAGATAAGTTTTATTTTAATATGTGTGAAGTACTAAGAGAAGGATAGATGTGAAGTCACTTGTGCTTGTATGTTTATCCATTGCAGTTGGCCATCTTGAAATATCTATATCTGTTGCAAAGAGTAGACATGACTTCTTATACTATTCAAAGGAATTAATATTTCAGTTTGAAGATTATAGACATCTCAGCTGTCATACAATTTAATTTTAACATCAGAAACTACTTTCTTACTCTAGTATATCACAGCTTACAACTACAGGTGTAAAATTCAGTCAAGCCCAATGATAGCAAATCGGTAAAATTTATTGTTTCATGGAAGTGAAATATTAGGGTTTTGACATGAAAAGTAATTTGCAGTAAATAAGCAGCATTACAACCAGCTCTCGTTATTCAACTGGTTGGTGATTACATTACATAAGCCCATATGTATCCATAGCTGGCATTCTTTGGTGTATGCGTAAAAACACATGCACACACAGATACACTTTCTTCAATATAACTCTTCTCTAATGTGCTGATGGTGTCTGGGGCCCATGTTTTGTGAATCATTAGTTGTTGCCCAGCCATAAACTGCCTGCCTCTGTTGGTGCAGTCCAACTTCCCGTGCTACCTCATCATTCCATCTGAGCTGAAATGACATTCTTGTAGGGGTGAATCAGCCTAGCTGGCATTGAATTAGCAATTCCTTGTGTTTTGAGGTGTTCAGATGCTATTTGATGAGGTAATTACTTCTGGAAATGCCAGTTCAGCACAGCTGGGGACAAGCAGAGGAAGCACTATCCTAGCAGGGAATGGCTGGGTCTTTTGGTTAAGGATGACTGAATCTGTTTAGGAAAAAAAATCAGCTTAAAACTCAGTTCTGAAGAAAACTTCCATATTAATTTCTGTGTTTGTGAAAACACTTATCTCCCTCCCAGAAAACAGGTTGGGATTTTTTGTTTCTCTTCTCTTGCCACCAACTCGCTTTCTTCCAAGAGCTATGACCTAATGATTGCAAAATTCTAAATTACTTGTCTGGTCCCATCCAGGCAGTCACTAACAGGGCTGTTCTGTGATAGTGCCTTGGGCAAACCCATGTGGCACCTCCTTTGAGAGTAACAATTAATGCTGTGGTAGAGAAAATAATGATATGCAACTAACTGGCAGCAAGATTTATAAATTGGCAGCAATTTATAATGTTTTCTGTTGCTTATCTTTATTAGGGTTGTCATTGTTACCTTCCATAAGAGCATGTATGCAAGCTAATATTAGATTTCTGGAATCAGAAGGTGTTCCAGATCCCTGGAGAAGGTCATGGTGGCATTGCAATGAAAAAAAAGTTAGTCAGGAGCAGAGATCTTATACAGCATGTTTATAAAAGCATGCTTCATTGCTGGCAAATTCTATTAAGAAATGTATTTTAAATGGGTTTCATAAGCACATGTGCAAGGTAGTTGTTCCTCAGCCTCTGGTGACAGAAATGGATACTGTCCATTTGCATCAGATGGTGATTTCCAATTATTAGTACATTTAAACAACTATTCCAGAATAGTTTTAGCTGGACTGTATGCCTTTTGTTGTTGTTGTTGTTGTTGTTGTTTTGTTAGTGGTAGTCTTTTTTTTCCCCTCAGAATAAGCCAAGAACAAAATAAGCAGACACTAATAAACTGGAATCTTTTTCATACACACATGCACACAGACCCACCCACACACACAAAAGCAAACAAAAAATCCTTGTCACTTAGAGGACTGTTTTGGGGGTAACACATCAAGCTCTAGAGCCTGTTCCTGAAAATCCAAGTATACCTCAGTCAGTGTCTTGTTCAACATTTGGGAAATGCTCTGACTCCCTCTGGCATTTTGATGTGTAAAAACTTCCTAGTAATGCTCAGCATTTGCTCTGCACCTTATGAAGCACTTTCATATTGCTGTGTGTCTAAAAGGAAATCGCAGAACAGAAGGGGAATAGTGAGCCCAAGAAAAGATCAAATATCACAAATAGCTTGGTAACTGAATGTCACAGGTCTTATACTTTTAGTAGTAATATTAATCAGAATTAATATAGTAATTTTTACAGCATTGACCCTAATTGTGGGGTGTTTAATAGTCAGTTATCATAGTAAAAACACTATTAGTCAATGAGTGTTTTCATCAGCTGGATTCTCCCATCAGCTCTGTCAGATCTGGACTTGCCCATGTAACCATTTTTTAAAGTGTTTGTGCAGTCCAGACAGATTGCATGTACTGAAACCATGGCTTCGGAAGGTCTTGCTGGAAGTTAGTGTCTCAGGAGACTAAATTAAGCAAAAAGTCATTGAAATACAAATGTCTTAATATGAAGGATTATGCTGAACTAGGGCCTTAAGTGAAAACAATAATAATAATAACAATAAAGGCAGTTCAGATGCCCAGCTTAGTGTAAAATCAGAATTATTTCTTTATCTCTAAGGAATAGTGATCAGAACCTATAACCTCAAGAGCTCTCTCTAGTGTTTTTGAGCCCTTATTATACAGTCATTAAGATGAGGAAAAGGCCTGAGCGGACTCAGTCACAGCCACAAGTCAATGCATGGATCATCCCCATAAGCCTGTCGGCAGCTGCCCCTACAGTATTAATGTTAGGAAAGTGTGCGTTTGAGCAAGGGAAGGGGGATGCATTTAGGGACTCTGAGATTAAACTAACATCTAACCCTCAAGACCTCATTTTCCAATGAGCTCTCTGCGTACCAGGCTTCCTTGGCCACGTGCAGTCCTGCTGATGGAGGGGAGGTCACTGCTGATTCCGGCAATAACCAAGCCCTATGGCAGAAGCTCTGCTTGGGTGAGTTCAGCCCGTTGTGTATAAGTAGATGCAGTTAAGAGCCAAGAAGAAACCTGGGCCCTTCTTGCACACTGGAGCTGAAATGAGTCTGAGTTCAGGAATATCTCAGAGGGACAAGATTAAGGAACTTTTGCAGAGAATAGAAAATAGCATGCTCTTAAAAAAAAAAAAAAAAGACAACTGGGAAGCCTTCAGAAAAAAAAAAAAAGAAAATAAAAAGATAAAAAAAAAAGAAAAAGAGAAAAAGAAAGATAAAGAAAGAAGGGAAATAAAGAAAAAAAAAGAGAAAAAAAAGAACACAAGAAGCGCTGTGGGAACTGGATGGAGGGAATGAAGCATGAGAAAAGAGAGGTATTTGTCACTAGGGGGCAACATGGTATCAGAGAAGCAGATGAGCATTTCCCTGGAAGACAGTGAAATATGGGAGCCAGAGCATGCCACCATATGGAGGAGAGACTTTTAAAATAACAAGGCAGCCTAGCGAAGCACAGCAGAATGAGAAATTGAGTTTTACTACCCTTAGTCATCAGATTGGAAATGCTCTGCCAAAGAGGGGAGTAGGATTTGAGGAGGGGAGCTGGGCAACTGTGATTTGATCAGCAATGCCAACTGACAGAGAGTTAGATGTTAAAACCTTCTGAATGAAGGTGACATGATAGAATCATGCTCATTATCAAGGTGCAGGGAACGGGAGGAAAGAAAAGTGTATACAGTGGACTGGCTGCGTGAGTTTAGAGCAGATATCTGAACTTTTGACACCCATAGGTTATATCACAAAACCTGTTAGTCTATCACAAAATAAGTTTAGGAGCTCTCAGTTCATACATTTTGAGTGGATTTAAATCTCAGTGCAGTGCACATAGCAAAGCCGGCCCTTAAATCCCTCTGTGTCTCTGTAGGAGTGACAAAGAGATGTGTAGAAGCAACATTTCCACAACATCTGCTGCACAGTGTGTTAACAAAGGAAGGAAGGAAGGAAGGAAGGAAGGAAGGAAGGAAGGAAGGAAGGAAGGACGGAAGGAAGGAAGGAAGGAAGGAAGGAAGGAAGGAAGGAAGGAAGGAAGGAAGGAAGGAAGGAAGGAAGGAAGGAAGGGGACACAAAGCAATATTAAAACTATTTACTTGGTGAAATAACACCAACTTGAAGCCAGTGTAAAGAAGGTTTCCCTTTATTTAACAAATTTTGATGATGAATCTGGGAAGTTGAATCTGGGACATGATGCTTGCAGAGGATTAATCTTAGAGCACAGTTTGCAAGTTTCTTTCCATTAAGAAGCTACTTTCAATTCATTCAGAACATGAATATATGGACCTAAATTGCTTAGCTCATGGGGGATGAATCCAGACCCGCTAGCTGTGTTGCAACCTGTGCATTTGAGCTGTAGGGGTGGGTCTGTGCAGCATCCTGCGCTCTGCTGTAACTCTGCTTGCACCTCTGTCTTCAGCACCCATCCTGGTGCCTTCTGTCTCCACTGTGCACACTTAATTTGCCAGGTTTGCAGAATACTATTCACTCACTAGGTGTGTTAATTTTCTTTCAGTTCAGTGAAACAAATAAGTTCATGATGGAGACTGCTTTTCACCAGATCTGGCACAGGCAGATAAGCAGCAGCTGGTAGGAAAGAGGAGCAGGACAGCCTGTTCTCTGCCACAGAAAGACATGGCTCAGCTATACCAGTGAAATGTGTCCTTATTCAACTTTAAACTAATAAATTATCCCTAGACAGCCTAGGTGTGCTGAGTTGATCTTGCCAATGAGCCCTGTCCACTTTGCATTTGCCTTCACTGAAGTTTATTACGTCTTTTGATATTCAGAATTTGATAAAACAGTAGGAGCTGTTGCTATTGTTGGTGTTGTTTCTTTCTTCTCATCCCAAATTTTATTTGTAAAAAATTACAACAAAGATCCTGAAGAGTTTATTAGATGTTCTACTTTACCTGGTGGAGTTTAGGCTTCACCATTTTGGATGTAGACAGATCTGCAGATTGAACAAAACTCAAATATCATCAGAAATAGTTAGTATCCAAAACAAGAAAGAAGTGTTCTGCAGTAAAAGCAGTTATAGTAGTAATTTCTAAGTGAGAGTGAAGTGAATAAATAATTGCCATTTCTAAAATAATGCACTTCATTTTCTTGTTTACAACATTGTAAAGCAAGAATATTTTCACTGCATTTTATTGTGTTAGTTATGTGAAAGTAATATAAGTAAATCAGAATGTAGGCTTCTGTTTAACTATTTGTTATGAAGAATTATGAGCAAAAACAATAAAATGAATCCTTCTAAACAATGACAATTTTTTCATTTGGGACGCCATTCTGAACCCAATCAAATTGTGGTTTGAGCTAATTTTCTCCTAGGCTACATAGGACAAAATTGCTCTTATTGCTGTGCATCTGCTTACTGAGTGAAGTACAATAAGATCCAAATCTTTTCTGAGATCTAGGTGCATCACTAATAGGAATATTTACATCTGTGATACGGGGGTTGTGTTTTACGGCTGGACATAATACTGTGAAATAATTACGATCTTTAATAAAATGTACCGAAATAGTGAAAAAATAGCATAAGGTAGCATTAACTTAAAATCTTTAGAACGGTGATAATGGATGAGACAAAGGTCTGTCTGCTCCTAAAACCTCCTTTTACAGAGGCAGAGAGCAGATGTCTACAAAATACTGGACAAATGTTGGGCATATATGGTACCTACTCTTGATATTCTCCCAGCCTTGTGAACAACAAAAGCTGTGTGTGTTTGTATAACACTCAGTTGATCTCATCCCTATGGATGCACTCTGCTTTGGATCCAAGCAAACTTGCTGTACTGGTATCTTCTGACAAAGAGTCCCACAGCTTCCCAATGCATTTTGTGAGAAACTACCTTCTTTCATTTGTTTTGTACCTCTCTTCTCTTCCAGCTGCCAGCTACATCTTGCATTGGAAAACATAGAAAAACTTTCTTCATATAAGAGAGTTCATGTAGCTGTAGGTCATATCCCCCAGAACTGTCTTTTACTGCACACTCAAGAGTTATTTAGTCCTTTATTTTCTGAACTTGTGTTTCTTTAACTTTAGTCTGAAACAGAGGAAAGTTGTGCAAGATATTCCTAAAGCTGAATCCACATTCTGTCAGACCCTATGAAGTGACTGTCATTTGTTTCAGTGCTTGTCTGGGCTAAATGTGAGATCCACTTGAGAGGAATATCATTCAAACCCTTTGAATAGAGTAAGCAGGCATGTGTCATTGTGTTGAGCACATTCTCAAGGATTTGACAGCTTTTTATTTCATGCATCATTCACCTCTTGATGTTGTAATCACAGAAAGTAACATTTCATTAATGCAAAGTTAAAAAGCTGATAGGGTATTGAGAAATAATATTTGAAGCCAGGCATGCTGGTAATGGATTTCACTGTACTTTGATACCCCAAGCTATGTTCTCATCAATGTGACATCTACTTACTGCAAAATAAATAAGAGATTGAACTGGAGATTATTTATTAATTTTATTTGCAGCTGGGAATTTGTACTAAGAAAAGCCCTGTGAGCCCAGTTCCAGAATTTTAGATGAGCAGTTATTTAAATAGTGTACATCCAGCTGTGGGTTTCTGCTTTACTCGCACTGCAAATGAAGAGTTATAAAGAGAAACTCCAGTGTGAATCCTTACAAACAGCTTAAATTTTCTCTCTCTTAAAGGCAGTGCTAGAAACATTGTTTGCTATCAAGGTGAGTAGGATTTGCTCTGACAGGTGTCACTTAAATTACTCAAAAAATGTAAGCAAGCAATGAAAATCAGGATTAATCTAAATTTGCATCACAGGTGGTGTGGAGTATTGACAAAGGGATTTGAATTGCAGTCGACTGTCAAAATGGTACACTGGTTATCCAAACACAAGCGAATCCAGTGGGAGATCAGCACACGGCTGTTTGCTATCAAAACTGAAATAGTGACTGCCTGCAAATAGTACTATGGCCTCAATACTTGTATGCACTAAAAGGCACATTTATATTAAGGACATGAGGGTGGCAAAAACAAGTACTTCAAATCTGATAAGGAATAAAATACACATTTAAGGTTGCCTGTTCAGTGTCCCAATGAAACAATCTTCAATGACAACACTGAACATGAGTTTTTTTTTCCATCTGATACCTGCATTGAAATAGGAAACACAGAGCTTTCTAGCTGGTAAATTTCAATTATTACTTACAAAAAGTACAGAACATTTCTAACAGGATTGCAAGAATCACTAGATATTAAAGAGTTTTCTTTAAAGCAGTGAGTACATTGCTTTTAAACATTTTTAAACTGAATATTATATATATAAAAAAAGAAAGAAATATTTTTAGATATGCTTGGTTTCTCACATGCAATAATTAACATAGTTTATGTGAGAACAGATCTGATTATTTCTTTGTTAACTGCTCTAACTCTTGATTCCTGAGTGCACCTGGGTTGCAATATATCCAATGACAAAATTAAAACGCCATCCTTCTGGGCACTGGGAATTGTCCCTGTTGCTCACTCATAGTAATTTAGTGCCTTTGGTTGTAGGGTTTTTAAAATCTCTGCACAGGGCTAGAAGGTGAGTTGCAGAGCTTGGTAGAGACCCTTGCTAGGCATCTTTCTGGCACCCAGTGGAGGTCACCTGGAGTACCTTTAGCTAGTGACTTTTAGTTTTTGGCTAGCACTAAATGTCTACTTTTGTATTAAGCTTACTGTGTTTCTTCCAACTGCTGCTTCAAGAAGTTGAGTTTTCCTAAAGTCCCATGATCTTGTGAATATGCCTTTATGATTGTAAGATCACCAGCATTTGCAGATCTACTAGTCCTTGGAGGGACTGCAAAGTTGTTTCCTGAGACATCTGTTCTTCTCAGAGAACACATCTGCACATCTGAAAAGTAATTCCAGACTTGCCTAATTCTGTGCATGCCTAATTCATGTGCATTCTCTTTCATTGTACCTTGTGATCCAGACATTTATCTTTACTGTTGGTTAAAAATGTTGAACACAAACAAGAAGTTGTTCTTTGTGACTTGCTGTTTCTATCCAGCTTTCTGACTTGACTGGGTTTCTCACTCCACCTTTTTTTTTTTTTTTTTTCCTTACCTAACAAGGAGAAACATTTAATTTATTCTCTTGATAATTCAACACTGGCTGTCTCAAAGCATAAAATGTTGTTGTATCCTCTGAGTAATTCAGGTTACCAAGGTCTGGAGATGAAAACATTCCTTTCAGAATTTACATTGTATGAAAGCACAAATTCTTCTTTTCAAATATTGTCCCGAGTTAATGAATGCTTAGATTAAACTAGCTTTGTTCATTGCTCTGACTGATGTAATTAGAGATTTTTCTTCTATGTGCTGTGTTTGATGACTAACATTTTTGCAAGTTTCCAGCTGAATGCAGGGGAAAATTCAGTTGTGATAACATACTAAAAAGTTTAAATTATTCCCTGCTCAAAATTACCTGTTTGTTTTAGTAGGGCAAGGGAAATATGTATGTCATTGAAACTGAGAACTGAGGGACAATATGTGTTCATTGAAAAGCTTTCTCTGGAGAGACATTTTGTAATTACTACTTACACTGTGCAATATGCAATGCAATAAACCCAGCCCAAAGAAACTCTTTCAGTTGCAGTGACAAAGATGAGGTAGAGTTGTAACTATGACTAGATAATGACAGTTTAGCATGTTGATATGGAGATAAAGGGCTTTATTGTTGACCCAGCTAACACAATATTCTTCTCTAGGGATGGTGCAGACAGCTCTGAGTAACCCTTTAGCTTGATTTATGGAAGGTGTTAAGTATAGAAGCTCCTTCCCTTATGAATTGATTTAGCTAGGGGAAAGATGAGTGGTCTTCTGGCCTCTTACACTAATATAGGACAAGATTTTGGAAAGGTTTTCTGAAAAAATAGATTTGGGAGGCAATTATATCAATCACTAGTGTATTGGAGGTGATCATCTAGAAAAAAAGATAACATAAACTAGAGGTGAATGAAAAGAGGAAATGAGAGGACAGTGGTAAATTCGGTGTCCAATATTAATTAAAGGAAACGCATGCTCTCCCTTTCATAATTTATCTGGTGCGATAGCACGAACTCATCTTTTCAAATATTGTCTTCAGTTAATGAATGCTTACACTTCTTTTTTTCATGCTAAGGAGAAACTGATATTAGTCGCTAGTTATTTTTTACTATTTCCTTCTTGTACCTCTTAGTGTGTGCTTGCTTTGTTATTTCTTCAAGATTTTAATTATCCCTTCTTTTTCATTAATGTTATATTCCTTGATATTTTGACCTTCACCAAGCATTTTAAAGGACTCCTTTTCCATTAGCTGCACCTAATGATGGAAAATCCATCAATTTCCATTTAGACATTGGCTTTCTGAAAAACAAATTGTATTGTACTGAAATTAGCAGTATAGTATCTCCAATTCAATAATGACAGCAGCATGACAATGTGCAAATTAATGTTAAAAAGGATTATCACCTTTTCACACACATTTTTTGCATTATTTTGCAACATTATTTCTTTATACAATATGAAATCTACGTTGTGTTAAATAGCAGCATGATTTATTGTTCAACAGATGCAGTATACTTATTAAGATTCACAGCCCTTCTATATCTCGACAAATATGCTAGGAAAACTTGTTAAAATACATAAATAGCTATAAATGACACAGATAGCCATGTTTACAGTAGCAAAGAGGGGAAAGCGGAGTTTCTGGGCAAGCTTCTCCATTCAGATGTCAATGACTCTCCTATACAGTTCTCTATAAAAATAAGTCCTTTGTAGGCCTATTCTTTCATCTTCTTACAGAGGAAATACTCTCCTTGAATTTGTTTTATTCTACTAGTTTACTGTAAGGACTTTATTGTACTTGGTAGTTAATTGGTTTATGGTAGTGCTCAGAGATTTCAGTCACTGTGATACAATGTGTTAGCAATGTGGGCTATGTACCATGGGCTCTAAAAGTGGGCTCTAAAAGACATATTTGCTAAAAGGCTCAAGATATAAAAGCAAACAAATGGAATGAGGACCTTGTGGTCACTTACTCCAGTGGAATTAAATTTACTGTGATTACTTGGAACGTGATGTCCTTACTTCAACTTGAAATAAAATATTTTTACTTTATTTCTGCCACCATGCAATATCAGCCAACAATAATAGGTTGTATTCTTTATATATTTTTTTCATTAGGAAATGAGGTGCTTACTATTTTGATAATATTAATTCCTGATAATGATAGCAGCACCAAATCCATGTCTTTTAGCAAGAGGAGAGATGAGTGAGGATACTGAAGAGCAATGGGCTGTTTGAGCACTTGCCAAGTCATATGAAAATCAAAGCTCTTACTTCAAAATGGCAGCATCAGCCCTATGACTAGAAATCAGTCCTGTTGAACGGCATTCTATTTTTTTCTATTCCCAATTCAATCATAGACAATCACTTTTTACTAAAAGCTGTGAAACAGTAGATTATTCATGAGTAATATTTCCAAGATTTGCATCTGAAAATACCAGAAATAAATCTTCCAGTATTATATTCATATGCTTTTTGCTCAAAATAAAAAGCTGAAAGATCAACCGGATACCAGTTAACTGTTGCTTCTTGGACCTCTGTATAATCATAATGAGCAATATTTTACATGAGTCAGAAAGTGTTTACTGTGCTTCAGAAAAGTATCTCTGTTTTGACAGCTAAAATCATTGTAGGAATTGTGGGAAGTGTATTTATTGCATTTTTAATTGGAATATGGGAATCAAAGAGGAAAGTTGTTACCCTGTGGTTTGCACCTGGTGGCTCTGAGTACACTGAGACTTACCTTGCAAAGGGAAATGCTGTATATCTCCAGACACTTCTCCACAGAAATTACTGTTTGTGCAATGTTAACATTGTCTTATGATCGTTTTTAAGAACTGCTAATCACTGCTTTACTCTATGATGACTCTTCTTTTCATGAAAATTTTCTTCCCAATTCATCCAAATGTTCTTCCAAAGGATAAAGTTGAGAACCTGTAGCTCAATAAGGAATCTATAAAAGAGTATTAATATGGAAAATCCTGCTTGGAATGTGACAGATCTTTATACCTTTCTTTATATTTCACAGGGTACCTCTTTTCTTTTAATTTTGATTTCATCCAGATTGTTGCTGTTCTCTTTGTGGGGGACATATCACACCAAAGTGAACCTGTATGTTGCATTTCATATATCTGAGGACAAGTGTTTATAGAATCATACAATCCCGGAATCATTATGGTTGGAAAAGACCTTTAAGATCATCCATTCCAATTATGTAAGTGTCCTTAAAATAGTGATCACTAGCTTTATAGCTAAGATTATGTTGACACCTTCAGACTATATTGATTCAGAAATTCAGGACATCTACTATCCTAATATTAGTAATTTGTAAATGCTTGTTGTAGTCACCATTATTTTGATCATAACTTATTTGAAATATAAATAGATGAAATAAAGCTTCTTCACAGTATAAAATACTCTCTGAAATCAGAAATTTCTGTGACTACATCACAAAGTTTTGACCTTAAAACATCCTACTGGACTATACATTCTGTTCTCATCCATATTTGCATATGTATATATTCTGTGCTATTTATATTTATAAATTTAGAAGTTTTTGACTTGTTCAAATTAAGAGAAAACAACCCGCATCACAGAATCACAGAGTCTCTATAGTGGCTCTGGAAGGAGTCATGAGGAGTTATGACTACCTCCTGGTAGTCTTTTTTTCCCTCCTTTCCAGTATCAGGAGGATAACTCATAAGAACTTTTTACTTGTCTCTGAGGTTGCTCACAGTGATTTCCTCAGAAATAGTGTCCACATTGACGGGCCCGATTCACATTTACATCGTGACCAGTTATGAGCCATGCCATTCTTATCTCATTTTACATTGTAACTGGTGTTGAGTATAAAGTGCATGACATCTAAAGCACCAGCAAAAACCTTCTAGTCCAACTTTTTATATTATATATGCCTTAAGCATGGATTATATGTGGTGCTAAAACTTCCAATACTGTTCATCACATTTATCTCTTCGCAAATGTATGTAGTGACTAAATTATCAGCTTAGAGAAGAAGCAAGAACTTTAGGGATCCAGAGAATTCAGGGAGCTGCACACTGAGAAGGTAGACCATGATGTCCTTGAGCAGCCAACCTGCTCTGTTCAGCGCTCTTTTGGAGCCTACATGAGTAAAGGTGAAGTCCTGGTTGCTGCTGTCCCTAAATTGGCCTTTTTATCTCAGTGCTACCAGGTCATCAGCATCTATGGGTGGTCTTATCATCCTCTGGAAAAACGCTAAACACAAAACCAATATAATCTATTATTTAGAATCTCTTGAACTAGTGTGAGACAAATTCAAAAGAAAATATATAGAATCTATTTCTGGGAGCAGAGTACATTAGACATTGCCCAGTCAAAGGGCACTAACAGGCAGGCTATGAAGACATGTACATTTAAATACAACCAGAAACTATACTGTGTGTGATAACTTTTTTCTCAAGGAGCTGGTGGGACTTCTCAAGACAGATATATCCCTTTCTTTTTCAGTTCATTATTCCAATTTTTGACATTGCTGAAGGGAAAAAGAAATGAGTAGATAAAGATTAAATGTGGTTTTCTTTACCGTTCTTTTCTTTTGATAATGCATATCAAGAGAGAATATATTTTCATAACCACTTTCTGGAAGAGGCAAGAATTTTAGTTTTGAATCTTTCTAGACTGTATTTTCATATATAGTTTCTTCGTTTATAAATGCAGTGCTGTTTTGATAAGTGCATAAAAATGAAGTGCTATTGTCATGTTTCCTTGAGTAACTTAATGAATACATTTTAAGATAATTGACTACAGCATTTTTGCAAAGTATATTCTGTGTACATGAAGCTTTATGCATGTAACTTTAAAATACATTGTAGGCATCATGTTTTCCCTTTCAATTTTTTCCTTAGTAAGATGTTACTAGTGTGACTTTCCCATGACCTTGAAATATTTTGAGTGAAGAATACTGTATAAAAGCTAAACATAACAACATATTCCTGTAGTTTTCCTTTCTTTCTCTCTCTCTTCTTTTCATGAGTTTTTAATATCTGGATCTCATATGTATTTTGCAAATATACCTCCAAATTTTTATTTTATTTTATTATGAAATTTGCATTGTTGTGAGGAACACAGTAGGCTCACTTTTTAAAGAAAAAGCTTTTAGACCTTGCGATTACTAGAACCTAAACTGAACTGAATTACTAGGACCAAAATGTAAATTGAATACGATTGAAGTATTAATAGAAACAAAAGCTATAGAAAAGGTATTACTTTCATCTTTTTTTTTTCTCAATAAACTTTTAAAAAATACACTTATCAATTTAGGTTAAAAGCTTCTCCGATGAACATTCAAATGCGTGTACCCTGTGTTCTACTAAAAGGACTGCTCTATGAAAATTGTCCCTACTGATAGGCATGGTCATAACTGAGAGAATTTCAAGGTGATATTAAAGATTAAAGAGATTAAAGATATTAAAGATTAAAGTTATAAGGACATATAGTTCATATGTCTCTTGACACAGGATATTGCCTGTACTGGATTGTGTGGTGCATGTAAGGATACAGTCATAACCACAGAGCCAACAAAGGCTTGCTTGGTATGTAAACACTTGTAAAAAAGATGGGGAGATTAATTCAGATGTTTATTCCACATCTCTAAGGAAAAGAGTAGGCAAATTTTATGTACGTAAAAGGTTAGAATTAACTATTAAATCCTTCTGCAATTTGCATGTTCAGGAACAACATCAACATCCATTTTCCAGTATGACTTCCAAATGTCTTTGTAATCCTAAATATAAAGGGAGCAGGCTGGGCTTGAGATAAGGGTTAGTCAGATGACATCTGGTCTGCTCAAGTTCTTGCACAGCTCCATCAGCTAAGCAGGCAGAGGTGACCAAAGAAGAAAGATGTTGCCACCTGTTCTCATCGTTTCAATAACCATTGTAGCAATTGAAGTCATTGTTGGACTTACAGGAAATGGATTTATTGCAATTATTAACAGCATTAACTGGATCAAAAATAAAAGCATCTCTTCAGCTGATATGATCCTGATCTTCCTGAGCACATCAAGATGTATCTTGCAGGTGACAATAGTGATACACATTCATAGTCTCTACTTTACGGACGTGACTAAGCTGGCTTCTGTGTACAAAGCTTTTGGTGCTGTGTGGATGTTTGTAAATCATGCCAGTCTGTGGTTCAGCACCTGGCTCTATGTCCTCTACTGTGTAAAAATTATAAATTTCAACCAACGACTGTTGCTGCAAATCAAACTCAGGATTTCTGGGATGGTTCCATGGCTGCTTCTAGGATCGCTGGTAGTCTCTTCCGTGACCTCTTTCCCATTATTATGGATTACACCCAGTACATACCTCTGCAGTTCAACTGGGAACTGTAGAGAGAATAGCACAGAACATATTACTAACTGGGACAGCTCACACCTCTACCTGCTTCTTCTTTACTTTACAGGTTGTTTTATTCCTCTAGTGCTATCTGTGGTGACTTCAGCCCTGTTAATTGATTCACTATGGAAACATACCAAGAAGATGCAATGCTATAAAAATAGTTTCAGGGATCCTTTGGTAGATGTTCACCTAACTGCCATTAAATCTATTATTTCTTTCTTGATCCTATATCTTTCTGGCTTTGCAGCTCAAATTCTATTGACACTATCAACTTCTCAAAGTAAAGATGTTTGGAAGGTTGCAGTTTCTTTAGTTATAGCTGGAGCATATCCTTCAGTACACTCTATTATCCTGATTTTAGTAAATTCAAAACTGAAATCAGAATTCAGGACATTTTCCCAGTATTTTAAGTGTAGTTTTGAAAATGTGACTTTCTAATTCATATTAATCCATATTTTCAAACATAATTCTGCAATCAAGACTTCTATGTATTTATTGTCCCACTGCCTTTTTTTATTAGTTCCATCTGAAAGAAATTCCATCTTTCAGATATTTCTGTGATTATTCTTTGCCATTTAAGAATATTTGGAAAAAAATGTTTTGTTCTATGTTTTTTTTTTCACACAGCTATCAAATCTTCTGTCCTCCTAATATCTTATTTAATAAAGAATAAGACTAGTAATAATGCAGTAAATGAAAATGATATACTTATAAGACAAATCCCATTTGGAATTCAGACTCTTAAGGACTGCTAGTTCTATGATACTTTTGAATGGAAGAAAATGAGACTAAAACAGATAAAATTTACATAGCTCACATTTACTAGCCTGCAGAAAGAGCTTTCACATGAGAAATTTAAAATTGGATGAAACACATCGTCTCCAAAGTGCAGCATATTAACAGAATATCATCTGAATATGAAAAAAAAAATTGCTAATATTGGGGGAAAATTGCTAATTTTGGGGAAAACTAAGATATGGAAACATATCGCTGATTGATTGATGTAATAGAATTATATCCTAAATCATGTTTATTTATGTTAGGATTCAATATGTATAAAGCAACTGAAAGATTAAATATATCACTAAAATCAATCCTTCTGTTTAAAATATATTTTATTCTGGATTTTCTTTGAAATGGATTACTGTGTTAAAGTGGTATTTACAGTGTAAACATATGAAGATATATGGATCTTTCTATATGCTTTAGAAAATTTCCTTCAAGCTGAACTAACCATTCTGATCACAAATCTGTGTTTTAACATGATTTGAGAAGTATGAGTTTTTTCTCTTTTAATTTTACATGTTTCTATGCCGCTATTTCATATACTGTTGATGAAAAATATTCTTCAATAAATCCTGCCATTTTTACCAAAATTGTGATAGATGATTCTTCTTGTAGTTTCTTTCAGCTCTAGTATTTTTACTCCATATATCTTCTCTGCAGGAATCTAGATAATGCAGGATTATAAATCAGGATAGTGAAAGCTCCAACCTCATCTATAAAACTGATGAGTGGGGTGGCTCATTTACTTTTGGAGATCAGCGTCAGTGTGTGAAGAGTAGGAATAATATCTTTATGAAATGCTTTGAAATCATTGTAAGAAAATTATTACGTAGATGACAAATGTACACTTTTTTATTGATTTTG
>JAVCKT010009786.1:4246-15450 GCA_032273925.1 Rhynchotus rufescens | reverse complement strand
TTTTTTCCCTTTCCCTTTTCCTTCCTGTATCCCTCAATTCCAGTTCTGTTTCATTTCTGTCGGGCGAGCTCGCTGTCAGCCGTGCGCGGCCGCCCCGCAAGGCGCTGCGGGCGGGCGAGACGCTGCGGCCGCCCCGGGCGCCCTCCCTGCCTGCCCTTCCCTCCCCTTCCCTCCCCTTCCCTTCCCGCCAAGGGGGGGTTTCCTCAGGACGAGGCTGTGCTTGGGGGGCCGCGGTTGTGGGGCGCAGCGCCGCGTTAAGCTCCGTGCAGTAAGCGGCGTTCGCTTGCGGCTTCGCACGCTGTGGGGGGGGATTTGCTGCCCCTTTGGGAAAGGGAGACGGGGACGAAGTTGCATCCAACTGGATACAAGGGCCTTCCTGGCAGATAAACCGGCAAACGGGCCCCGCTCTTTCTCTCGCTCTCTTTTTCTCCAATATTTTTTCTTATAGCAGAAAAACGTCCGTGATCCCAGAGGAGCGGCCTGGCCTACTGGAACCGTAAATTGTCACTTGGTGATTTTAGTGGATGTTAACGGCCCCGCTCCGTGCGCCGCAGGCTCCGCGCTGGGGCTGCAGAGCAGCAGCGTTGAGGGCCCGTCCTCCAGCGGCGGGACATAAAGCAACGCCGGGAGCTGCGGCCCTGCTCCCGGGGCGAAATACAAGGGAAAAGAGGCGCCGTTTCCTGCGGGATTCCGCAGCAGTGCCGGGGATCTCCTGCGCGGCCACGGGCTGCTTTTCCTTTCCGTGCTGCCCAGCAGCGCGGCCGCCCCCGCGCACGGTTAGCTGGTTAGCAGGGAACATCAACGCAATGCGCTTCCCTCCCAGCACCCTGCTAGGCTGCAATTGCCTTTGCATCCAAAAAAAAAAAAAGGGAAGTTAATTCTTGCATTGGCTTGTCCGCACTCCCTTTTCTTCCCACTTACGTGGATAAGGTGTGATTTATTTATTTTTCTCCCCAACTCCTCCCTAATCAGCATCTCCCCTCTTGAGCGGGGAATAATGCCCCGGTTTGCTGGGTTCACGCCGGCCTCGTGTGAAGGTTTGTGACGGTGTCGCTCTGCCCTCCGGCTGCCTTGGGCGAAGCCCCACGAGGACGAGGCCGCTCCTGCTCGCTCGCGATTCGGGAATGCGGGATGAGCCCCAGCCGGGACCTCGTGCAGGGCTGCATTTGCCTCCCACCTCCTTTCCGGGTGCGGGGAGATCTTTTAGGTTTAATCCTTACGCTGGGCTCTTTATCTGCATCTTATTCATCACCGTGTTGCTCACTGGAGAGGGGGCAGGTCTTGCAGAGGGGTGTTTGCCCGGCCTGACGTGTCTCCAGTGGTGCTGAACAGGGTGTTTCCAAGCTCCTGAATGGAGCCAGAGCCAAACGTGGTGTTTCCAAGCTCCCAGTTTGAGTTGGTGTTAAACGTGATGTTTCCAAGCTTCCGAATGGAGCTGGTGCTTATGGCTTTGCCAACGGTGAGGCCAGCCTAGGTCTTGCTGTAGCACAAATCCGATTACTGAAATCCAGCGTGCTGCTCTGGCACAGCCGCTCGACATGTTCTCCTTATAAAACTGAGTACAAGTTTAAAATATTATTATTGTCCCTCTCCGCATAAGTGCCTTGTTCTCACTGTTCACTTAGATTAATAGTCGTGCTAAACAGATTCTTATCTAGGTAACTCTGGCAAAAGTGGTATTATGAGCGTGGCTGCACTGTCCAGGTAATTAAACAGCTCTGCAAAGTCCACCAGTTATTATTCTCTCTAAATTACCGTTTACCTCTTTTTGCAGATCTAACAGTACAATGTCAACTGGAAGGGTACGAACCAAAAAAAAGGCCTGTTCTTCAGACCAGTCTCCAGACAACCTGCCTTTGAGGAGTTCTGGAAGACAGGTATTTAGAATAAGTTAAAAATACTTGGCGCTATACTCTTGCATTTGTTGTTAACATTTATTAAGGAAAAAAAAAAGGAGGGCTTCAATGTGAAGTCTTTGCATTGCAGAGCAGTTATGCAAAGGGACAGAATTACTTATTCAAATAATTATCTGCCTTCCTTATGAACAATACTTTGAAAAGGCAGCTCTTCAGTATAACCTGTAGACACTGGATGTGTTCCAGATATGATCGCAGATCCCTTTAGAGCCAGAAAAAGGCCATTTGTTCATCTGGACTGAGGCCTAAACAATTCCATACAGAGCACCTTCGAGGCCCAGAGGAGTGTTTGGATACATAACTTTGTATCTGGAGTCAATAAAGCAAAGCAAAGAAACGACGGGTATTTTATTTGAGCGGCAGATGACAAACCTTTACCACAACCAGTCAGTACTGATAAGTAGGTGAAGAGAGATTTTGGTTTTCTGAAGCAGAGGGAGAATGAATGCATGAGACTTGACTCATTCGCACATGATAGAGTTTAAAACCTGATTTAAACGAGAAGCTTTTCTTATAAATTCTGTAGTAGCATCAGTTAGACTTAAGGCAAGATGTTTTTAGATTTCAGTGGCATTTCTTTCCATCATTTAAAAAAAAAAAAAGAAAAGAAAGAAATGACCTACTTTGACAGTTGTTTCACGCTGCAGCTATTTCGCAATGGATTGAAAAGGTTTGATTTGTATCATTTTAACTATCTGAAGCTGTGCCACAACCTACAGAGCAGTCTGAAGGCCGTGGTGCTGCAAATGCATCTGGGGCCAGATTTCATCTCCTCTTTATTAGGTAAAGAAGAAGACAGCTGAAGCAGCAGACGATGATGACGAAGCATCAGAGAAGAAGTATAGGAAGTGTGAAAAAGCTGGATGCACTGCGGCGTGTCCGGTTTGCTTTGCTAGTGCAGCCGAAAGGTTTGCTGCTTTTTATTTGCACGCCTGTATTCCTCGTTGACTTTCCTAAACTTACATTTGAGGTTCAGAATTTTAAATACACTGTGGAAAACTTTCGTTTCCAAGTGTGCAGGGAGATCTGAAAGGTACTAAATGCCTCCTTGCAGGCACAACATGTCGGGAAAATGTCACAAATTCTTCCTTTCGCTGGTAGCTTTCTTTTTTTTTTCTGTGAATTTTGTTAATTCTAATATAGAATTTCTCTAGGATAAGCTTATTTAGATTATTATTGTTGTCTTTTGGCACGTACCTTGGTGCTATGAAACTGAGAGCACTTTTGTGAAATTGGAGGAAGCTGAACTTGCTTTTAAGATGGAAAATGAAACTTGGGTTTAGTGCAGAAATTCTCTGTCACTCCTGTACTAAAATGCTTTACAAGCCTAGGTGAGATTCTGAGCTCGAACCCTTAGGTGCTGGAAGACAGCAATACTTACTGACTGCTTTGTCTCAAGCAGTGCACAGCTTTGTGAGCACCTTTTTCAAGTACTTTTTGCAGGTTAATAAACGTGAACCTGTTGGCTCAGGATCTTGTCCTGCTCGGTTAAGATTAAGATTAACACTCGACTCAGTCACATGGGAAAAAACAGGCGGCATCAGTTTGGGCTCATTTATAATAATGTGCCTGCATTTATAGCTCTGCCAGTTGTCCTGGGGAGAATAGGTGCTGTGCTGACTTGCCAATCGATGGGGCAGAGAGGGGGAAAAGCCTCATTTAAACCCTCTCTCCCACGTAAGGAAAGGCCCTGTCCTGTCCTGTCCCATCCCGAGCGTGTTCTTCATGTTACGGGAGGCGCTATTGTCAACAGGGAGGCTCTGGAAATGTATCCTAATGCCATTTCCATGTCTCTTGCGTTACAGATGTGCTAAAAATGGGTATACGTCTAGATGGTATCACCTTTCCTGTGGGGAGCACTTCTGCAATGAATGTTTTGACCACTATTACCGAAGGTAGCTTTGCTAATGAAGGGTGGAACTTCTCAGTCCTTTCTAATCAGTTGGCAGACGTCACACCCATTGAGATGTCATCTATATCTATATGCACGTACACAAAGGATGGTCTTCTGGCTTGTTTTTATTTATTTATTTATTTACTTGAATTGGGGCTCAGATGCTGCTGGGAAAAATGCAGGCATCGTATGATAATGTAACGATCAACTTATACATAATAGCAGGAATAAAACCAGTTGCTTTTAAGCAGGCTGTTTTTTCTGTATGGTTATTCTGAAGCTTTAGGAGACATTGCATCTTTGTAAAGCCAAAACAGTGAGCATATGATGAATGTGTGCATGTTATTAAGAGCACATAGTGGCCAGGATGCTCTTAACCTTAAGATCCATGACTGTCTCCCTTTTTTATTAGGAAAAATACAGGACTATCTTCAGTTTCATTTCTCTGTCCTTACATAAAAAGTTTAATTTTAGAATAACAGCTGTTGCTTAAAATGAACTAGATCATTCGATTTTCTAACTGCTTGCTGTTCTCCTTTCTCTCTCTTCTTAGCCATAAAGATGGTTATGAGAAATACACTGCCTGGAAAAGGATTTGGACAAGTAATGGTAAAAGTGAGCCCAGTCCAAAAGCCTTCATGGCTGATCAGCAGCTTCCTTACTGGGTAAGACAGAGAGGGAGTGACTTGCGGGTTCGGGTATATTTCAGTGTGATGGTCGTCTGAGAAAGGACACATTTATTTAAATTCCCTTTTCTGTTCCATCCTTTCTTCCCTTTCCTTAGTTCTTGCTCTGAAATGGTTTCTAATATTGCAGCTGGGTGGCAGCTTGGCTGAGGTTTCACAGGGGCTTTCTGCTATGTGAGCACCGGGGAAAGGCTCAAGGTGACGATTCTGGTCAGCTTCTCCACAGCCTTCTCCCGTTTCTCAGTAAAGTAGCAGCTCAGATGTGCAAACAGAGTGAGACATGGCAAGGAAAAGAGCGTGCGTAACCAGAGCAGGAGCGCGTGAGATGTAAAAACAAACACATAGGTTTTGTAATTCCATCGTAAAGGTAAGAGAAGAAAAGGAAAGATGGGATGGCAGGAAGTATTCTCTTAGCGGTCTGTGATCGGGTATAGAATTAATTTTGGAGTTAATTCTATGATGAAATTTGCTTATGGGGGGTTGGCACAGGATTTACAAATAGCAAATGTCTCGCTTATGACATGCACGTTACATGGGAATCGATTTAAAAATTCTGTTTAACACGTGTTTAACTCTTCCCTCCCATTTACCCTCTCTCTTATTGGTGAGCAAGCTTCATTAGCCTTATCTCTGATCAGTAACGAGTAAAAACATGTTTGTTTTTTTTAACTTGCAGGTACAGTGCACAAAGCCAGAATGTGGTAAATGGCGTCAGCTGACAAAGGAAATCCAGCTGACACCGCAAATAGCAAAAACCTACAGATGTGGTATGAAACTGAACAATTCTACTAAGGTAGGAGCCAACAGGTCTGCCGTGTTGAAACTAGTTGCTGGTTTTCTGGATGGCAGATGTTGATTTCTTCTTGTTTTCCTTTTTAATATTATTCCCCTCAAAATAACTTCAGAGAGAAGTTATTTCACAAGCTACCTGGAGTACCACATGGGTAAGAGTCCCACAAGGTGTTTGGACTCTGTTTCCAAGTGAAAATGGCAAAACAGAAATAGACAGAATCCTCTTTGTCTGCATGGCCAGTTGTAAAATTTGTATCCGCTGATAAATGTCAGTATGTACAAAATGAGCATACACTAAAATGCTCTCTTTTGCTCAGTATACTTCGCTATTGAGGAAAAAAATAGAAAAGTTCTAAGACCTTTTATTAATTTTTTAACAACTTTGTCTTGGAGCTTAAAGTTTACATTTTTGGCTTTAGCAGAAAGATAATTCCTCAAATTTCAGAGGGTGCTTATGCTGCCATAGAACTTATACAGTAAGAGATATGACATGAAAATGCTGCCCATATGAGAAGTATAAGTGTAAACATTTCACCTTGAAATTTAGTGATAAAGATATTCTTTTTTAAAAAAAAACCCTCTTATTTTTAGTCTAGATTGGAAGAATCCTTCTGGAAAATGTGGAATCTTCCTAGATTTTCTCTATAAAATTCTACTCTCTTTTTTTTTCTTTCCCCTGTTTTTTATTTTAGTGCTCCACTATGCTACTTAGAACAGGATGGATATTTTAATGTCAGATGAGTATATAGATCAGTAGCAGGTTTTTTTTTTTTTTTTTTTTTTAATAACTTAAGATCAATCCTGATATAATTCACTTTCCTTTCAGACTGAGGGCTCGGACCAGTGTTCTATGCCTGAGGACTTGGTGAGTAGCAGCTGTTCCTCCTCATTTGTGCTAGAGTGTAAAAGCAATCCTAAAGCATGGCATGTGCCTTAGTCCTTTGCCTGGTCATGACAGAATTTATGCATTTTGTCCAGGAAACTGTCAGTCACTGTTGGCAACAGAGCCTACGGCAGCCTACTGCTTTCTCTTCTTTTTCTTCACTTCCTATAAAAATAGTTTTCAGGGGGTTCTTGGTGTCCTTCTGTGATTCAAGGCCTAGTCCTAATTCTGCATTTTGAGCAGGCCAGGCAGCATTCAGTTGCCAACCTTCAAATAAAAACCCATTCCCCAAATTTGCGGGTCTTTCAGGTGGTTTCTTTCCTAGTTAAAGCTAGACGTCTCTTTTTGTAACCGCACAAGAACATCAAAACATGTTTTCTCTCTCTTCCCCCTCGTAACACAAAACTATGCTTGGTGTTCTTTGCTGTTGCAATGTTTTTATAATAATGTAACGCTGCATTTCAGATTTTGTCTCATCTATTAACCAGTGTTGGCAAGCGTACCTGAGGTCCCTCTATTCCAGGAAACACGTTCAAGTGACTTACTGTTGACTCGTGTGGAAGCTCTGTGTTTTAGTTCCCTTAATGCATTTTTGATTTGTACGTCCAGGCTGAATCATGAGTGTTTGCTAGGGATGCAGGAGGTCTTTGATGGGGGTAGTGGAATCCAGGCAAAACCGATCAGTTAGTTTGGACGATTCTCAGTTCAGATTTCTGGCTGCATAAACAACTGTAAACATTTTATCCCGGGCCTCACAAGGCACAGATTTCGTGTTATGGCATGTCTTGTCTGTTTGCTTTCCACAAGGGCGTGGAGTCTGTGGTGTTTCAGCTCCATTTCTGAGGAGCAGGTTAATGCTACAGCTTTCTGTGTCAGGCTGAGGAAGGGGAAAGAGGGAGAGAAAATGTCTTTATGACTTGCGATTCTGAGCCTGGTGCTTCTCGTGCTTTTTGGTCTGACTTTTGGAGGGCGGGGGGAATTGGTTCATTTTTTTTCTCCAACGTTTTCCAAGTACTGACGTGTTCTCTTCTCCCCTCTTTCCTTCACTTCTCCGCTTGGCCAGAGAGTGGCTGAAGTTTCAGACCATTGGTGGTACTCCATGCTCATACTCCCTCCTTTGCTGAAAGACAGTGTGGCAGCTCCCTTTCTAGCTGCATATTATCCAGACTGCGTGGGCATGAGTCCATCCTGTACCAGCACTAATCGGTTACCTGGTGAATCCAACATTGTGAAGTTAGAGCACTTAAAGAGCGTGCCTAATTTGACTGGTAAGGGCCATCTGCAGGGCTCTGTGGCTTGAGTAGCTGTGGTGAATTTTGCCGCCTTGGGGCTGAGCTGCTAAGGCACCTCAGCTCCTGGCTCCTGCCTCGGCACTAACCCGCGCGCTCTCTGACCGCCCCTCGGCCGCCTAAGTTACCTGCCCGTAACCCGAAGGTAACGCGTCTCTTCTCGCCGCGTTCCTGTTAGGCTGCAAGCACCGAGCGCTCGAGGCTTCCCCACTACCACCCGGCGTTTGCCCATAGAAATGGGAAATTACCCTACGGGTGCTTAAGTGGTGTTTGCATTCTTAAGGAAATGAGGATCTATTTTAAAAGAAAATAAGAAAAAACAAACAATAAAACAAAACATGATTTTGCTAGTTTTGATGCTGAGCATCTCTGGGGCTTTGGAGAAGGCCCCAGACTCCTGCAGGCATTCAGGTTCTCTTTACCTTAACTCTTTGTTAATGACAGCTTTGAGATTGAGAGCCTGGGAGTGCAAATCTTCTAGTGATCTGCAAAGCAGGACAGCTAGAAACATGGCAATTCAGGATTTCCATGCTCGTGCTTATTGATGAACCTCAGCTCCAGCTCAGAGAGAGTCCTTTGAGCAAAGGGCAGTTTTCACATCCTAGCTTTGTTCTCCTTAGGTGCTGCCAATAAATCTGCTTACCTATTCAATAGATACCTGTCTGCTTAACAAACGGGGACAAAACTGGCTGCGTTACCCAGAGCTACCAGTGCTGCATATGGAGGGTGATTCTGTGCAGTTCCTACCCACTGCAGGCAGTTTTGGGGGTTGAAGAGAGGTTCAGAGGACTGTGGGCGCCAGCTCTGCCTGCTCCAGCAGTGGCCGTCCTCGTAGTCCTCAGATTTGAGTTTAGATCTTGTCCCTTGCTATGCTCCTCACAGTACCTGGGGCACAGGCTGCTTTTCTTACAAAAGGTAAGCTTGAATAGGGCCAGGTAGGAGGGCACTGCGCAGCCCCAGGGTAGCAGAGGGAGACAGAATAATATCAACGAAATGAAATCATTTACAAGGTGGCTAGGGAGTTAAATACTCCATTACTTGTTGTCTACTTGAGGGCAATGGGCCATCTTGGAGGGAGAGCGAGGAAACAACAGAAGGTGACTAATTGTCTGTGTCTCTCTTTTCCTTTTTTTCAGTTGCAGGAATGAACAAATATTTCCAGCCCTTTTACCAGCCCAATGAATGTGGCAAAGCACTTTGCGTGAGGCCAGATGTCATGGAACTGGATGAGCTCTATGAGTTCCCAGAATATTCGCGAGACCCTACCATGTACTTGGCTTTGAGGAACCTGATTCTGGCCCTGTGGTACACGAACTGCAAGGTGAGCGATGGTGGCTGGGCTGTTGGCGAGAAAAAGGTGTTTTGGGGAATGGGGAGTCCTTCTGGGAAAGGAGCAAATGGAATTGCCTCAGTCACCTCCTTACATGGCACAAAATTGCTCCTATCGTTTAGAAAAATCAGTTCTGTCAATAATAATCAAATTTTAATTTGTTAATACAGTAAAATGCAAAGTTTTAAGCTATTAAAACCATGTTACATCTACCCAGCTATTAACTTTTAAAGAACTGCTTTCTAAACATTTCTAAACAACGTTAGTGGGTGCTTTGTCCATTTATTTGTTTTGTCCACTTATTTGTTTTGATGTGAATGTTAGATAGTAACTGTTTGTTTGCTTCTGGGATCTCTATGAGGCTGCCTTCAACAGAATTGCTTCTATTTGTACTTAATATAAATGAAAGCTGGAGCCTACTGAAATTTCACATGTGCAACCTAATGGATACAGATGTCAGTGTGGGGCAGTTCTGGATATTCATCTGTTTTTATTTCATTTTTGCTGAAATGCCATCTGTGAGCATTGCTAGCAGGTAGATCCATTTTACAATGAATTCCTTTGCATTTGATGCATTTCAGTACCATTCCTGTAGCAACAGGGCATACCTGGGAGTTCTCAGGAGTATCTTACAGACTCATGTTTTCTTTTTCCATGATAATCCTGCTTGGTGTTTATAGGAAAGCTGGAAGAGGGAAACTGTTGGCACACTCTGTAAAGCTGGCTGACAAAATACTTCCACAAACCAAACTCCTGTAGTGTCCTCGGACATCTGTATGATCCATGAGTAACCCTTAACATCTGGCTTACAGTTTAAATATGTTACACCCACATGGAAGTATTTAGACTACAGACACTTTCCTTTTCTGTTTCTCTTCTGCAGGAGGCTCTGACTCCTCAAAAATGTATTCACCACATCATTGTTCGGGGGCTCGTGCGGATTCGCTGCGTGCAGGAAATGGAGAGGATATTGTATTTTATGACAAGGAAAGGGCTAGTTAATACAGGGATCTTGTCAGTCAGTCCTGACCAGTATCTCCTTCCTAAAGAGTACCATAATGTAAGTAGCTCTAATAATCCCTACTATTAGTGCTATAAAACTGAGTGGCACATATCTTATTTTGGGGACTTGTAGATTTTTTACTTTGGGTTGTATTTTTTTCTTTTTCATACCATCTGTCATTCAAACCATGTTAGAGTTGCATCTAAGAGCCAACGTCGAATGTTTTTCACACAGCTCTCACTTGCCTTTAATGGTTATTGAGACTTTAGACAACAGATTCTTGCTATCAGGGCATTTGTTCTCATGAAAATCTGTGCTTTCCCTGTCCTTTTTGTAAGTTCCCTTAGAGGGGAACTGTGTGAAAAACACACAGAACATTTAGGGTCTTGTCATGTTTTAATAATGTAATGTACCTGTGCTTCCATATGCGAGGAAACTCCTGTGCCATGCTGGCTAACAAGAGCAGTGATTAAAAGGTACATATTTATGGCTAGCAGGTTGTGTGACACCTCACAGAAACTTAGCAAATGCACCTGTTCTGTAACAGAAAATCTAGGAATACTAAGTTATCTACATACATGGATATATACATGGATATACATGGAAATATTATACATGGAAAGTGTATTTGTGTTTTTAATTTAAAACTGTTCCTTAATGGTCATTTACATTTGTGATTGCACTCATTACCAGGTAAGAGCTATGCTCTAGATTATTCATTTGATAACTTCAGCTGTTTTAGATAAAATGAGTAGAAACAGCTGCTTTTTCTGAAAGTGCGTAAACTGTAACTGTTCTCCAAACTACAACTTGCATTTTCTGTGTACTGCATGTACTACTGCTTCTAAAGGTTACTCATGACTTTAGAGGACAAGAGAGCATAAACTTTTGAAACCTGTAGATATTTTAACTTCAGAAAGAATAATGTGTAAAATGATCTCTCTTCAAATTTTTCTCAAACTTTTATATGTTTATTGTTATTAGAAATCAGTCATCATTGTTGGGGCTGGGGCAGCAGGATTAGCAGCAGCGCGACAACTGCACAATTTTGGAATTAAGGTAAGAAACTTCAGAGTGCATCATTTAAAAAAAAATCAAACTCCTGCTTTGAAAGTGTTTGTCAAAGTGAGGAAAAGACAGTCCTGTCTATGTATTAAGCATTCTAATTCATTTGGAAATTCTAGAGTTTTAATGAGTAGGTCTACTGTTAAAACGAGTGTTGCAGTGAAAGTTCAACTAAGCAAGCGATGAATATTTTATGTAGACTTGGGTTGGAGGTAGCAGAGACGTGGATATTCACATCCAGATAATGGGACTCTAGTTTATGATGACTGTTCTAAGTAAGAGAAAATTTTCTGTGCACTTTACTGTATTCTTGTTGTATGATCTGTTTGTTATAAACAGGTACATC